>JAZHYW010006212.1:0-34538 GCA_037355805.1 Ixodes ricinus
GAATCTGTCACTACACACGCCTTACCCACAAACTCTGAAGAGGGCGCATGCCTTTTACACCGCTTTCGGCTTGTGGACTATTCCAGGAAGGGGCTTTTGGTTTCGGCGTTCGTGCGTATGGGCGCGCTTTGCTCGCTTTCCAAAGGGACGAATATGCGCGTGCTAGGCTGTGGAGATCGCACGTTGGGGCTATGGATTCGTAAACATTGCAATAGAATAGGATAATCATCTCACCAACGTCTGCTAGCAAAGGCAAAGAGCATCAGGCCAGCTGAAGCGAATGCTCTTTTTTGTTCCAGAACCCTGTGGAAGGCACTTTCCAACGGCAGGTGTCTGTAAGCTTGTAGAGTTGGTGGCGAAAGTGTTGCATTCCGAGTTGTTTTAAAAACCAGTCGGATATTTTTTTCGCTGCGCGTAAAGGCCGACGATCAGACTCAAGATTCTGCAAGGCAGAAGATCCTCCTCACCATGGGGAAGGAGGAGACTGGCAACGGTAGACAGGGTAGAAGGGGAGAGGAGGAAGCCGGGGAAAAGTGGAAAGCGCGAACTGGTCGTTGGCCGACGAGCAGCCAGTAAAGGGGCATCCACACGAAGGAGAACCCCGCGGACGGATGTCGTGACGTCCACATCCCGCGAAACTCCGTCCTCGGCTCCGCCACGCGCCTGCGGAGCTTTCGTGCTAGCAGTACGAAGCCTCCGCGCCTCCGCCACGGAGGAGAACGGCGCCGCTAGACGTTAAAAAGGGACGACGTATGTCTCACGTGATGCGCCGCTCCGCGGAGGAAAGTGGCGGATTTCTCCTTCGTGTGGATACCCTTAAGGAGGAAACTGTCCCTCAATTCCTATTTTATTCGGAAAGAAGGATGCTCTTCTCCTTTCTGCGAGGAGCAGCGTAAAGACCCGCTCTTGTGGGGCGAGGAGGAGAGATGAGTGTGAGAGGGGATGGGGAGGAGGAAACTGGAAGACAAGGTTAATAAACAGCGCGCTGTTTAACGTTACAGATGATTCTAACTGAAGGAGACGGACGACAAAGCGGACGTGTGTGTTGTCTCTTCTCCCTTGTCGACTGTCGTCCTCGGCTAGAATCATGTGAACCTAGGAACCGGCTTTCTTCCCGACAGAAGAGGATTCTGTCTGTCGAAAAAGGGTCAATAAGCATATAGACCAGGGGCTATATATAACTAAGCAAATATAATCAGGAGGCGATTTAGAGCAATGCATATTATTCCGTATGATTGTGCGTGGGCTGTACACTCGAGACAAGTGTCTTCATAATAAATATCGTCAATACTATATTAATGTCAAATTACGCCAAAAAGTAATTTTGGTGTAATAGTTTTAGAAGTAACCTGGCCTTAGCAAACATTAGGACAAAATCATACCAATATTTCTCAAAATGAAAATAATAAAGTATTATTAGCTATTAGTACCGTATACGTAATTTCAGCGATGTGGATTTAAACTATCGTCCGCACGTACCCTTCATGCCGCCTTATGAGCGTACTTTTTACCACTTGTTGGACCATCGTCTCAAACGAGTGAACACTCTAAAAAATACCCTTCGTCTATTTTCCCGCAGAGCACCCGGAGAGTCAATCGCTGCAATGTGCAACAAGAACTCGGCGAAAGACATTGCGGGAAATAGCGACTGAAAATGATGTCTACGATGTATACCCATTAGAGAGCATGGCGTGAAAATGATACGTTGTGCCTGGTGTGAGGTTGTGCGGGCTTTCTTTGTATGCCTGCGCATATTTCCGGCGTCGTCACTCGCCGAGCTCCTCACACGTGAATGGCAGCAATCGATCTCAACGAGTACTCTGCGGGAAAGTTAACGCACGGGCATTTTTTTCAGAGCACGGCACGCAAGGTATGCACTCGATAGAGATGCTCGCTTTGAAAAGTGCCTTTTTTAACGGAGGCGCTCGTTTCCCCAAATCAAGTTTACACGCTCGTGAGGGATAAACGATACAGTAACGAACAAGTAACTAAGAGCCTAGGGAAGCGCAGGGTGTGGCAAGTATTAGGCAGCTTTGTGATCGTTCCGCAGCCAATCAGATTGCAGCACAATAGCCTATAAGAGCGCAGAAGAACCAGTCACGGAGCAAGAAACGTAAATAAGCCCCGCCCCGCGTTTTTTTAGCTCTTAGTGGCTGTATAGTTGTAGACTAATTTATGCACGGTTCTGCCCGTTCATTTCAGCCCCTTCGAACGGAGCCTGCTGCAGTAAAAACTGCACCGTTCGTAAAAATACCTTCGTATGCCGGGAAGATGACGACTGCTCTTTCGAGGCCATCTGCGAGTATCCTTTTATCCCATTAAGACTATATATATATACTTAGTTACCCCCTTTTTCTTTTAATAACACAACAGCTACAATCAAAGTGGGACACTTTTTTTTTCCTCGAAAGAAGCGGGAACAAGAGTCGCTAAATAAGCTGACATAGCGAATATAGGAGACAGTTCAGTCAGGACTGTACTCCAGATCAAAACAGCATAAAGCTTTAATTAGAGATACATTTTTTTGTGTAACTTGGGTTGTTCTTATTCAAAAACAGCTTCAATTCGGACATTTTCGGTTTTCTTCGATTTTAATAAAGCCGGCTCGGAGGCTACTTTTCTGGGTCCGCCGGTGTACACCCGAAAATAGTGAACTTCTCGTTGAGTCGATTCCAGCCTTGACTCGAGTCAGCGGTTTGACTTCGGACTGTCCGCCCTCGGCGCCCAAGCCCAACGGCACGCTGTGCAACCACGGCACCCAGATGTGCGAGGACGGCCACTGCAAGCGCTCCATCTGCGCCAAGTACAACCTGAACGAGTGCTTCCTCACCGGCTCCTACAGAACGCCCGACGAGATGTGCCTCATCGCGTGCAGCGAACCCGGTACCGGAATCATCCTCGTACGCTTTCGCGTAGTTGAGGTGACGATTACGATGCGTGCGCGTCTACTTGACCGTGATCAGTGTCACGGCGCAGACAGGTTTGCGGGAATGTAAACGTTCCAGGTTTCGTTGGGTGCTTAGTGATAACTACCCCAACCGCGCAAACAATACGTGCACAACGGCAGTTCGCGGACGAGCACTGAGGGCTTCCGTCATGAACATCTCTTGTCGCTGTTTTTCTCGCGTGTTTGTACACCACACCGTTAGCACCAAAGCAACATCGTCGCTTGTTCTCACCTATTGTCATTGGTGAAAAGCATACTTTACCGCTTTGAAGGAACGCTTTCCACACCTTCTCAGCTTCGGTGGTGTTTTTCTTATTGTTTTTCAATAAGAAAAAGAACAATTGACTATTATCTGTTCCTTGAAGTATAGGGCCAATCAGTAGGTACTGACTTGTTGTGGTCAAGAAGCCAAAGCGTATTTGTGACTCTTCATTTGTTAATAAGAACTCTGATGATGTTAAATGAACGTGATGGAAGCTCGGTTTTAGCGTGCACAATTAATTCTTTCACACACTTAATGCGCTGTGAACCGGTGTTCCAGATGCTTACACATATGGCTTCACCCTTTCAGCACCTTTCTTTCGAGAAATACATCCTTTATAGACCCACTCATGTTTACAAACAAACCGGAGCGCCCCTAGCGGACGTCACCGGTAGCTGCGCATGCGCGATGGAGTGTGGGCAAGAAGCTCGCCGTCGCCCATAAACAAACTATCGAAATTCGATGTTGTCGGCGTCGGTGCGACTCGCCGTGCTCTTTTTCGCGGTGGAATTGTTGATCCTGCGTCTTCCTGGCAATGTCTGAATTGAGCGGCTTCAGCAAAATTACCGAGGCTCGCTACACCGCAAAACTTTGCTTGAATAATGTAACATTCGGCGATTTATTCCGCGTGGATGCAGCAGAATGGACGCTAAAAGCTTGATTCGCATGATGAGATTCCGCTCGTAATTTTACGTCGCGACGTCGCTTGGGCTGCAAAAGCGTGAACCGTATAGCTGAGATGGTCGATGTCGATACTGAAAATCGCAAGCAGAATCGGACCAAGTAAATCAGGCATAGCAAATCGGTGAAGGCCACTGGTAACAATGATCAAGATCTCCTTGTATCTACTGTTTACACCGAGCCTGCTTACGCCAACTAACCTTTAAACTTAAAAGTCTTTTGAGGCCTGCACTTACTTCTTATCGCAATTGCCGGGCCAACGTTTGGTCTACGGGCCGGTGTCGCTTGAAATCGCAGACGACAAGCAAAAACGTTTGAAAGAGCAGACGACAGTTCGAACGATCGGGCGGCCGTTTGAACGCACTGAACGTAATCCGCAGGTGGTCCGTACAATTTGACAGTTTTCTCGCGTTCATGTTGGAACAAAACAAATGAATCTGATGACCACAAGTATCCGCTAAATGAACCCAAATGGCTTCCCGCCCAAGCAATCGTGGTCCGACGGCGTCATGGTTTTCCCTTTCCTCGGCACATGTCCACGTTCTCGAACCGAACGAACCGAGCACATAAAATCTGACCTTCAAACCTTTCTCGACTCTTATGGTACAGCCCCAGTCGCGGCGTTTTGACAAGCAAGCAGGTTTTTGTCTGGCTTCTTTCAAAACAACGCAGAAATGCACGTCTCGCATGGTAACTTGCGCCCACAGCCCCAGACCGGAAGTGCGCCTGACGCGCCACCACCATGCCGTGACGTACCAGAGTTGATTTCGTGCATAATTCTGCAGTTACATTCAGGACAATGTGATTGCACCTTTGACCACCTTCATCGTGATAAATTTCAATTAGACTGAATTCGCCTCTACTCAAATAGAGCACGAGGAGGCCAGAGGAGCTAGAGCACTCTCAAACGCTTTGAAATGAGCGTGGTTTTCGACTGAGAAGGCTCCAGAGCTAAGGTACTTTTCAAGTCGTATTTTTTCTAAATCAATTAAAAAAATATTTTGAAAAAAAAGAAGGAAAAAGCGGAAGTTTTCACAGGTTGTAATAGCGGCGTAAACGAGAGAGAATGGTGCACTGTTAGAAATCGTATGATACGAATTCCCGAAAACTTAGGTGTAGTTAAGACAGCGAATAGACTTCTTCCAAAACCGACGCGCCCCATCGCGGCGAAATACCACGCAGTGCACTCTGGGAACTAGTTGGCCACTCAGTTTCGGTTTCGACTGAGCAGCTTCATCTCATGCTATCACGCCGCGACCGAACGCGCTGCTTGCGTTTTCGACTTCTGACTTTTCACGAATGTACAATACACTCATTCTCGAGCGATACAAAAACGAAGACCAGGGCATTTTCCTTCGTTCCCGAAACACCGGATATTGTGCGTGCGTATGCACGCACAATATCCGGTGCATCTTTGCACCGCGAGTGCAAAGATGCACTCGCGGTGAAATGCCACGAGTGCATCTTTGAGCTCGTGTCAGTAATCCCGTCTAGTACCAGTGAACTACAACTGAAATTTGGTTACCTTGAGCCCTACACGTATTTTGTTTGCCAAACGTCCGCTTCTTGTTACTTCATTGGGCGAAAGGCAAGCCGCATCCTCACAGGAGTATCAAAGTTGAGCCAGCGTTGGCGCATTAACTTTTAAGGAAACGCAATAAATTCGACCTCACTACTGCACAAAAGTTACTATGATGTCTTCCTCGTGTCATCACATATCTCACACTCAAATTTTATGCTGATATAAGATTAAGTTTTCGCAAACGCTGAGATCGGCTAGCTACGACGGAGGCCCTAACAAGCGTCCCCTACTCCTCGCTAAGCCTTTTTGGACGACCTTTTACTGACGCCCAAGATCTGTGCCTGAACGGTCTGTTTCAAATTATCTCGGCATACTCAGTGAGGAAGAAAGCAAACACGTAACAAATATTATGGCCATTAGCAACCGTCAAATGTGCTTTGAATAATTTCGTTCGTTTGGCGCACCGGGGTTCATGCCCATCCGGCGCACTTCCACCGAATGGTGCGACATTCTTCACACAAGTGCTCGACTTTTGTTTTCTTAAAACGGTTTGTATGTGCGAATGTGCCTATATGATTGCAGGGTAACTTTATGCGTATACGCGATGTTGAATATTAGTGAAATGCAAGCGGTTGGGGACTTCACGAATTCGTGCAGTGCTGCGGGGCAGTACAGATAGGCGATGAGAAGTGTGTTCAAATGGAGCTTTTCAATGGCGCCTCCGAGTTTTACCTCGCGTACTCAGGCGTATTAAGAAAAGCAGTAATGGCAAAAAGTTATATTTCGTCTATGGACGCACGAAATAAATTTACAAACTTCCTGATCAACCAAACTAATGTAGAGGCGCGAGCTCGATGTTTGCATACTTATTGGTGTCTACAGCTTGTTGATTCGTACACAAGCAAGATCCCCGAGCTTCGCAGCGTCGAGATTCCCAGCACTGGCTAGTCCACATACCTCGAAACGCTAACAGAAAGGCTCAAGTACAAAAATACAACAAGCATGCGTTAAGACAAGCTATACGTCTCGGGCTTGTGCTAAAGCTTCGAGGTCTGGCCATTTAGGTTAGTTTAGAGACCACAAATGACGCTCTCGGGACCAGAAAACATAAAATAACGGCCGTTTATAGTTCACGCTCTGTGTATACAATCTCTTGTCGACGTGTCGATCGAAACCGAAACCATGGCACTCTCCTCCCTGGCCAACTAGTTCCCAGAGTGCAACGCGCGCCGTGTTGCATGCAGGGCTTTATGGAAGTAGTCTATTGTTAGAGGTCAATTGTAACATGATCCTTAGATAACTATATTTTAGAGTGCAGCTCTTAGGCGCCCGTTTCCGGCTTAAGCGGCGTTGCTGTCGCCGTTGGCGTAACCGCGCGTTGCATTATGCGACGTTTCCCGTAATGATCGTCACACGTGACGTCACGTGTGACGTCACAAGGGCAAAATTTTCCCGCTATATTTTCAGCTAAATTTAGCGGGGAGCATTTCCGCTAAATATAGCGGGGAAATTTTACCCTTGTGACGTCACACGTGATGCACTCAACCCGGGAAAAATTTTCCGCTAACTGTTGCGGGAAAACTTTTCCACTAAATGTAGAGGGGAAATTTTCCCACTAAATTTAGTGGAACATTTTTCCGCCAAACTTTACAGGCAAACTTTACCTTCCTGACGTCACACGTGACGTCACGAGGGTAAATTTAGCGGGCCTGTGGCGAGGGTAAAATTTTCCCACTAAATTTGGCGGGAAAGTTTCCCGCTAAATTTATCGAAAAATTTTATGCTCGTGACGTCACGTCTGATGTCACGTGACGTCACACGTGACCCTTCTCTCCGTCCTCTCCCCTCCTTTTACTTAAGAGCTCTGCTCTAATTCGGCATTACAGAGAATTGTAATCGTCTCATTTTTATATATATATAAAATGCCTCAACACTATTTTTTTCACCACTTTAGTGATGTGTTTAAATAAATAAACGTTTTGCTACTTTGTTTTAATTATATACATTTCACACACAAAAAAAAGAAAACGCGAAAAGTGTTTACTACGGTGAATGTTTGAAACTGGTGTCGGCTATTTTATTGGGTATTTCCTAGGTTGTCAGCGCGTGCAGGCCGATGGGGCGATTGTTGTTAAACGAAATCAAGCACCCACGAGATAAAAGAACTTCGCTTCGAAAAGCACGAAAGTTGGCTCGTCGATGCTGCTGTACTCCTTCAGTGCTCAAATACGTGTGCTCTGGGCGTGCATAGAATACCAGCGGTAACGCTAATACTAGTGCGTGTCATATTTCTATTTGCGCAGGTCCGCCGAGCGAGTGTAAGGAGGCATGCGAGTTCGAGCTGATGAAGGAGCTCTGCGGCAGGCGCATGGAGCCCGGTGCCGCGTGTGACGACATGCGCGGCTACTGCGACGTCTTCCGGAAATGCCGCCGCATCGACACGCAGGGGCCTTTGTCCATGCTCCATGACCTCGTCTTCGGTCACATGGGACTCCGCAACGTACTGGTGGTACGCCCCTACCTCTGCTCACTGCCACTATTACAGCGGAGCTGTTAAGGGCTAGTTTCCCCAGGATCGTGTTCCCCGAAAAGAACTGTCGACACAAAACTCCGGTTGCCGCCGTCGCTCATAGATGGCGGTAGCTGTCCAGAGTGTTGTGTTTGCCGGTTGTCCGCTTGCCGCCGTCGCTCATAGATGGCGCAACCTTTCGAGCCTTTCCTCTCTGGCTTGCCGACTTGCGGTTTTCGTTTTTCCCCACTTCCTTGAATAATTAAAGCGGGCACCGCACTGGGCAGCATGTGTTCCGAAATGAGCAGCCCCATTCCATTCCAAATCCATTCTGTTCCAATAAGTCCATTCTTTTTCGACTCCTAGGAATGGAAACACAGGGCTCATTCCCATTTTTGGAATGGCTGAACCGTTCCATTTTAGTCCTCTAATTACTAAGCGTAAAACATGGCTCTTGACATGCTGGTTCTGAAAAAAGTGGCATGAAGATGACGTTATCAAACACATAGACAACTGCAAAATATGCAAAAAGGGTCCCCAAAGCGCTGATTCCACGAAGACGAACGGTAGTCGCACAAAACGCTTGGTGGCACTTGGTGTAGCACTGCGGACATCAATCGTGCGACCAAGCTGGAAAAGCTCACGACAAACGGCAAAAATTAAAAACACCCATTTTTTTAACGAAAAAACAAAACAAAAACACCGTACGCTTTTTACGCGCGTCGATGACAAGGCTCACGTCCGAAAAAAGTGGTGGCGTGTATCTGTCCCTGCCCGGTGGCCTATATGACTGGTGCAGTAATCGCGCATGGTCACAAATGTTGCAGCTCTGTCGCGTCTCCCGACGCCAGGAACAGCACCTTGTCCGTCTACAGCTACACAGTTTTTGGTTGCTTATACGGGGCGCTCGAGTAAGCGGTAAGAGAATCGAGTCGTCAGTCACCTAGGTGCAACGAGGTCGTAAAAGTGGCTCTTTAAATAGCCTACTCTATTTAAAGAGACACTTTTACCGCGCATTAGCTGCGCCAGCAGGCCGCGGGCCCTGACTGAAGATCGGCACGGCTCGCATAAGATGAACCGAGCCCATTTCATTCCCACTCCATTCCAAGAAAAAGGCATGTAACTCCATTTCCATTCCATTCCTCGCAACGCTGCCGCCGTCCCATTCCCGTTCTGGAATCATTCCAACTCCGGAGTGGAAACTCTGCAACACTGCTGGACAGTGGGCGAGCGTCTTGCTCCAAATGATTGGAGGAAGTCGATGAATAAAGACAAAAACAACTAGCCTTTTTTTTGCGCTTGTCTGCGTGTTTCGCGGCGCCGGCATCGCCATCGGCGTAACCGCGCTAAATTCAGGGGGAAAATCGACGTCATGTGACCTCAACACCAATTCAATTCCCCGCTAAATTTACCGGGAAATTCAGTTGCTCCGCAAGATTTGAATTGGTGTTGAGGTAACGTTACGTCAATTTTCTCGCTAAATCTAGCGGAGAAATTAAATTTGTTCATAGGCGACGTGACACTAAGTGATGTGCGGTCATTTTTCCAGCTAAATTTAGCGGGGAAACTGAATTGGAGGAGGAGGGAGATGGAGGCGAGATCACTGTGTTTATTCTGAGGGTCTCCCTCAGAGTGAGGGAAACCTACTCGCGAGTTTTGCACTGCGGCTCCGTCAGATTGTAGTGGCGGTTCCGCTTGAACTTAAAGGGAAACGGGGTAAAGAAACACAGCTTTAAGCACCGACAATAAAAGCGCAAGGCCACATGGTATATGCCGTCCGCTTGAATAGTTCATCCGATGCCTGCGCATCTACTTACCCGCCAAACACTCAAAGAGCCAATCTCTGTGATCTACAAAATCAGCTCAGCGAATGATGAGGCGGAACATCCATTTATACCTAAATATGAAGTCTGCGCTGTGGAATTACGCAATGCAAAGCGTCATGCTTGCATTGCGTAATGCCACAGCGCAGACTTAATTTTTAGGTCTGGACAGATGTTCCGCCTCATCATTCGCTGAGCTGATTTCGTAGCTCGCAGGGATTGGCTCTTCGAGTGTTTTGCGGGTAAGTAGACGCACAGGCATTTCTTAGAGTGCAACGTAAGCACTAAGAGATGACATGCGCCGTGACGCAGCGTTTTTAGAGCTGCCTGATTGGCCTCGTCGGCTGCACTCTGACTGGCAGCGGAACGAGCTATATATAGTGTTTCGACGAAACTTCCTCCTGCGGGTCGCAGTGATTACTTTTTCGAATGTGTCGCGGTAAAGTGTAGACAGGCGGACATTTGTTTTGAGTGCACAAAATTAACGCACGTGCTCACTCTATCTTCCCTGCAGAGGTACTGGTACATCACGATTGTGCTGATCGCTCTGGGTGGCGTGCTCATGATGTTGCTGATCCGGGTGTGCGCGGTGCATACGCCCAGCAGCAACCCCAACCTGCAGCGAAGCCGGAAGGTTGGAGAGAGTCTCAAGGACCCCGTGAGCATCCTCAAGGAGCTCGTCCTGCTCTCGTCACTCACTCCGAAGACCGTCGTGCATCGGGCGTGAGAGGAGCTTGAACGACTTCGTGGTGCCCTGTCGCGAGCGTGTCGACATTATACTCTAGTATTTCGTACACTTGTTCGTTCTGAACGTAGTACATTTATTTTCCACGCGACTGGTCGCCATGACGATTCTGTGTAAAATCCAAGGATTGCCCGAGATCAATATAAGTTCGCTGATGTTGTGTCCATCAACACCATACAAAAAAGAAAGAAAAAAAAGCTTGCCGTGATGCTTATGGGGAATTCAGGCGTTAAAAGTGGAACTTACTCTTGTTTAAAACTTGTGTTTAATAACGGTACATCGGGATGTCTGTCATATTCCTCATAGCGTTCTCATTGGTGTCAAAATGTTACCAGAGTCGTGAGAGGCTACTGCCGCAATTGAGTGGAAGCAAAATATTTATGCAAATTTGCCTTTATAAAATATGACGGCTCTATACTTCCGACGACCATATAAAAGAATAAAACGTTGGTTACTTCTGCAAGCAATGTCTCTAGAGTGTATTGTCACTATTGTCTTCTGAAACGAAATCAGCCACAAAAACGTGACTTTGGGACCTGTTCGAGGTGTCCAAGAATTTCTGAAGCCGTCTCTCGTAGTCAAAAACAGCAAAACACTGATTGCTGGCAATATAAAACCTACACTCGTAGGGGAACGAGGGTTTTGACGTTACATTGTACGGACTGTAAAATTGCAGAGTCACTTTATCTGACACCATGTACACTATGCACAGAGTGCGGCCGCAAAGACCAACACATTTGGCACGACTTGCGAAATTCGAATTCTAAACGCACACCCTGAAAGTGGGCACGCGAACGTAGTTTCGATAGAAGATTCATGTCTATTTTTTTAAAGCTCAAAACAGAGGTAGTTATATATTAAATATAGAGCAAACTCGTAGGTCGTGTATTGTCGTCCGCACGCTGGTTTATGAGCTCGCTCCCGGGTGGCTTGATGACTGCAAAAACGCTAATATCAATGCCAGAGGCTGGCGATGAGCAAGATAATCACGATAATTAATACTTTTAACGAGTTATATGAACGATGGCACCTGGGAGCAAGCTTACAAGAAGAGATTCCGGGAACTTTTTTAGAACCGAAGAATCGAAGGTCGAACCAGGGGGTTCGAAAGGTGCGAGAAGTTTCGCTTTTGTCGAACTTTTGCGTTTATAAATTGTATCATTTCGAACTTCCGGACTGCTTATATTGAAAAATTCGTTTATTTCGAACTTTTGCGTTTACAAATTTATCATTTCGAACTGACGAACTTCTTATATTCGAAAGTTCGTTTATTTCGAAACTTATCGCATTAAGAAATTCGTGATTTATGAACTTTCAAAGTTACTAAATTTAAGAATTCGACGATTTTCGGACTGTCGAACTTGTTTCTTGAAAAGCTCGAGAAGTATCATACTTCCGAACCTACCATCTTTAAAAGTTCCACGAATTACGAATCTCACCAGGATTCAATATATTGCGCCGAAGCTTTTATTCGTTGTTCCTGGGCGGAGCCACCACACGAGTTATTGCCTTTCTCGCCTACCTTGCCTGTTTTGGCGAGCCCCGACTGACGACTGCCCCGACTTCGTTGCTGCGAGTCGCGGCGTGCTTCGAGTTCAGCGACGCTTCGTGACACTTTGCGACCTTTTTGACCTTTTCGGCGAAGATCCAACGATCAAGCATGGAGTCGACTGACATACATGCAGTCATTATGATCCCATTAAAGGAACCATGGAAGCAGACGCTCAAGATAATGAATCGTTCCTCTACAGAGCTGTCTTGGGTGACTGAAGTTATGGGAGCTCATTTTACCTCGATCCTTAGTGGAGATATCTGCAATAACTGTGCTGTTATTCTTGTGAGTTTTCCTTATCATTCCTCAAGAAAGCTGCCTTCAGAAAGTGAATATCTCACAACTTAATTACACGTTTTACCTGTAATGGTTTTAAATCATATTAAAAATATTTTTGAGAATTAAAAAAAAAAAAGATTGCACTAAGTTCGTAAATGCCTATAAATACTTTTCTTTCGCAGTTCCACACACCCAAGATTGTGAACCCTGTAAGAGCTCTGAAAATACAGTGCACATGCATGCAAACAAATGTGGTCATGAAAGAGGAAAATACTGTAGGTTAGAAAAGCCTGGCAATTCGACTGAACTAAATGGCCCGAGCGTTACCACTTTGGTGAAAAATTAGGTAAGAAAATGTTAAGAACTTGCAATTAAGATGCCCGGTTCTTGGGCAGGAACTTCATGGTTGCCTTGTATCTGACTCTTTTGCTCCCAGCTTTCAAGATGGCATTTGACACAAGCTCTTTATTAGCTATGCGGTCTATATCTATTTAAAAAAAGCCTCTGGAAGGTGCTATCTAGAAAATGTGTTCCTATGGCGCGTGTTTTCCTCACTTTCTCGGGCGAAGACAACGCGCGTGACGGGGCTGTGCAGCAGTACACTCTAGGCTGTTGCTTGGAATAGGGTGCCTTCATGTGCGCCAGTGTTGTACGGAACGACGTTCCAAGGAACGGCGTTCCTGGAACTCGTTCCTTCTAGGAGGAATGAGGGAACGCCGCCGTTCAATTTTACATCGGTGGAACTGGAACGCGTTACATTTTTACGGGAACGGAAGAAGGAACGGCGTACCTTTTTCTTTGTCCAGTGGGTAATTTTTTTTTCCTAAGAAGGGATTTTAATAATGTATAAAACAATATATTTACGAAGAGCAGTATCTCGTTACTTTTTTCTGTTACTTAGGGTTTATTTTGTGGGGTCCTCGATTCGTAACAGTCGGGTGCGCTAGTGGTCATTGATTCTCTTTTCAGTGCCCAAAACTGCAGTACAGAAATCAAAATATTTAGTCGAAGGAAAAGACAAAAAAAGGGACGTCTCAAACTCAGCTACTCTTTTTGCTTCTACTAATCCTCACACACCCAGAAATGTAAGGCTGACTACAGCCATCACTGAACTTCTACAACGAGACCTACAGTTACTCCAAAAGAACAGGTTACCAGACATTGAACGCACTGTCGTATCTTAAACCTTGGCCAGATGCCCACATATTAACCTTCCTTCCCTCTCCTCTTCTCCCGACTTCAAACTGAACGACGAATCCAACCTTTTCGAAGGACTGGTAGTTTTTAAGACTGACCTTTTAGAAGCCGTACCCTCTTCTCCACCTGCTCGTCTTGCGGACAGCAGCACCGAGATGCAACTGTTGTTAAGTTCGAACAGGGGACTCTGTTAGATTGAAACGTGGGAGGTTGTTGTAAAACACTCGTGCAATGTGGGGTAACAGTATATTTGGCTCGTCTGCATCGTCCAGCAATCAACATGGCAAAACGCTGAGATTTTTAAAATGATCAAAAAATGAAACCTTGCTTCCGCTTGTTTTCTTCTCCTGGGCCGGCTTGCTATACTTCGTTTCAGCTTGGGTCCAGACGCAGCCGATGCTACAAGCGCGAGCTCCACGGGCTTTCAGCGTCCCTGCCAAGCACGCGCGCTCGTGCAGTGCAAGCACTGTTCAGGGTCACATGCTCGCGCTTGTAGCATCGGCTGCGTCTGGACCCAAGCTGAAACGAAGTATAGAACCAGCGTCTCAGCTGAGACTGGGTGAAAGAAAGCACTGCCAAAGCCAGCGCACGAGCTGAGCGGGACTCAAGTTGCGTCTCAAGACGCTCTCGCGCCCCAGCCTTTGCAGTGCTTTCTTCCACCCAGTCTCAGCTGAGACGATGTTCTAGCAAGCCGGCCCAGGTGTCCTTCTATCACGGTATTCGTATGTTGCCATTTGATGGGAGAGATAAAAAAAACCACCTTTGTTTGATCTAACTTTATATGGCAATTAGTCAAATACGAATGTAACGTATTTGTAACGACACGTTCCATTTTTTAACCAGTAAAGGGTACGAGTTCCTTTTCACAGATGGAACTTGTAACGCGAACGCGTTCCAAAAATCAAAAGGAACGAGGAACGAGCTTCCGTTCCTCTTTTGAGGAACGTGCGCAATTGGCGACGTGCGCGACCGAAAGCGTCGCTGTGGTCGGCCTTCCACGATTGGCTGAACGCTGACTATGACGTCAGAAAAGGATTTATCATCGACGGAAATAAGAGAAATGAAAGAACTTTAATTTTGACAGTGTTGGCAGTGTTCCTTTGAGAGCGCAATGATTTCAAGCTTCCACCATGCTATTTACAAACACCATCGAACTTGTTGATCGCAAGGTAATGACGTCACAAGGGGGAACCATAGGAGGGCGCCACCAAAACACCTCTCGCCGCTAATACTGATGTGCGCTTTGTTTAGGGTGATGACATCTGACCATGTTGTTCCTGACGCTTTTGTTCCTATTTTGTTCCTGAGTGCGAGCAAGCGCATCTCCCGGCCGGCACGAGCTCTTGGCATCGGCAGTGCTATGGCGGCAGTTTGTAACCGGCTATTTGTCATTTTCTCGAGAGCGCGTGCTGTCGGCATCAGGTACTACGATTTCATCCAACGCTGCCTAGACAGAAAGCCCCGTATGGTCTTCTCTCCCTCTATGAAACGTCATCAGAGTCGGATCGCGCTAACTCGGCTATTGGGCCCGAGCCCGACCTTCGACGCGCTGATTGGACACAAGCCCCAGCCGAACACTGACATAGCACTTGTGCCCAATCTCACGCCTCGGTCGATCTGAGTGTGCTGACGCGTGCGGAGGCTGTCATCACCCCAAGCAAAGTGCGCATGAAGGCACTCTAGCTTGGACTGGTGTATACACCATTCCAATATTTACAAAACCACAGCCCAGAGTGCGATCTCCACAGCCCAGCACGCGTGTGTTGGAAGCTTCGGAAAGCGAGCAAAGTTAATACCACCGACAAGGCCTGCCCATAAAGTTTCGTTAGTAGATCCCCGACCCGACCAAAGCGGAAAACAGGCGGAAGCTTGACGAGAGTAGGGGCCGCGTCACAACTACGTCGCATACACTGGCGGCCACAGCTGTGTGCGCGACTGCTGAGCGCGAGCTGAGCAATCTGTCTATTGCGGCAGTGCGGGAAACCGACCGGGTGATACTGGCAATCTTGCCAGCGCCCAGACTTTTCCTGTCCAAGAGCGAAGCGTGTTGGCATTTGAGTCAATAAACACGTCGAAAACGGAATCACTGTGTTCGTGTTGTCTCTCGTCCACCGGTGCCCGAAAGGCAGTCAATGGACGGTCCCGGCCGTATTCGCGACTCCAGCGACCTATAGGGGGCGCCACCACCAAACAAACATGGCGGCTGAGTCCAGGTCGCGTCGGCACGGCTGGGCTGCCTGAACGGGTGGCGCATTCAATTTAACTGATTTCCTTCTGTTTAATGCCAAATTTTATAAATATCTGAACTGAGACGGTTAGGTGTAGCCGGTGCACATAAACTTGCAGAGCATAGTTTTGTTTTTCCGGTGTTTTTTGTTCTTTTCAGGTCAAACTTTCGCTTCAGAGATTTTGGTCAAAACCGAAACTATGGGCTCTGGAGAGGCGGTGATAGACTTTAATCAGTTTTGATCATCTAAGGAACGCGGCGATGACTACAGAATTGTTCCACCGAGAGCTATTTTCAGTTAACTCGCATGCCTCGACCATGCGACTTATCTGTCATCGAAATCGAGCTTTTGTGCGGATCCGCGTTTAAGAAACAGCTCCAGTCGTCTGCTCGGTCAACAACACAGGCTGCAGGAAAATTACGAAAATTAAGCAAGCGCTTCTTGAACCAAGGAGCATTTTAACCCGCTGGAGCCCCACTAAGCAGCTGATACTCGTATTTCAATTCCGGTTTTAGTAGCAATAGAGAAGTCATTTTGACGAGCGGGTTATGTATTATATTCCGTACTATGTCCCACTAAAGCGATATTAGTATATTTTTCGGGATGAAATATGAGCTTAGTTGACTAGCTATTAGGTGAACCGCTTAATAATATTTGACAGACAGAGAGATACTAGTTAAACTTAGCCAAATGGTTCTAGCCGGTAGCAGTGGCGTCACGAGGGTCAGTGGCACCCGGAACGGTAGCCGCCGCGCCCACCCCCCCCCCGCTCTCGCGTGGCACGCCGCGACTCACACCCCCCCCGCTCTCCTGGCCCGCCGCGACACCCCCTGAGCGCTGCACCCGGGGCGGACCGCCCCCCCCCCCCTTGTGACGCCACTGGCCGATAGCACGGAGGCGAATGCGGACAAACTGAAGAGAGTCTTCATCGGAGATTCACCCAGAACCTCTCTGCATTGGACTTGACTTCGAATCCTGAACGGAGAAAATAAGTATTTTCTGTGGCCGGTAAACCTGAGCAATGTAGACGTATATTGCTGACGGTTTCGACGAGGGTATAATATAAATATTGGAGGCGCGATAGACCATAATGCCGTAACAGCTTCTAACTTTGCGAGACGCGTCCCCCACCTTTTGAAAGCAGATAATTTTCCTCATTAATCATATGCAGCGAGCAGGTTTTCCTCAATCAAGTAATTGCGAAATCAGCCCAACTGCTTCAGTGTGGTCCAGAGGCTTTTTCGGCGAAAAGCAGCCAAGACGAATTGTCAACGCCCCGACCGGCGTGGGTGGCTCAAACTTGAAGCGAATCAAACACAACCAAACTCAAGAAAAACAGCTATCGAACCTTCCCATTCACTTGACTGCAACATTGGTGTTCCCTCCAGTGAAACACATCGTCTGTCGTCCTCAGTCCACTGTTCTACATCCTTATAAAGAAACCACTTATCAGTTACCAAGTAGTCGTCACTTTGAATGTGATTCGAGACAGACAAGAAATTAAAACGTTTTCCCGTGATTCCTCCCCATCCAAGAAATCGAAAGTACGCGACCGTGTGTTGTGCTGTAAACGGGCTTTCAAACGCGTGATGGAAGGAAACAATTTACTGAGGCTTCACCACACTAATGAACACACAGGCAAACTCGGACCTTCGTCAAGTTACATCGTTCGCCACCGCGCCGACAACACCTGTCCGCGAAAGCACCAGAGACGCGGAGGGGCGCGGAGCGACCTGGACCGGCTGGTTCCCGGTTTTCCCGCTTGGTGGCGTCCGTTTTGCTGGAGTCGCGAATAGCCGCGAAAAGAGCGGACTACGGAGCGGGGATTTACCTCAATGAGGACCAGGGGTAAACTTGACAAATCCCACAAAGCAAAGGGAATAAAGGCGAACGCGGATGTGAAACCTTTCAGCAGAGTCGCTCAGCTGTATTTTACTTTCTTCTGCTTTCAATGACCTCCCGACATGAAAAGTGTAAATACGTGATAAGCGACGTATTTCCCGCCGACGCATTGAGGTACGCGCAGTGCATCAACGTATACATCCCGTACGAAAATGTCAGATCGGAGCGGTTCCACTTAGGATCCGCGTGGTACTAAACTTGTGGACAGTTCAGATCCGCGTGAATCCGATCTGGTACCGCGCGCTTCTGAGTGTAACCACTCGGATCCAGCGAGACGCAACGCACTGGAACCGCACGGTGATGGGTGGATCCGATCCATTCCCCTTGGTTCCACTCCCAGCCAGCGGGCGCTCAGATCCGTGACTGGAGGAGGTGGGTGGGTCGGCGGGGAATTTCCGCGGTCTCTCGCAGGTCACGTGTTAGGGACAGGCGCATCCGCTACGCAGGCGCTGCGAGCGGGCGTTCTCCGCGCGCGCTCCTCGCTTTCTCTGTTGCAGTCGGCGGCAGCGCTCCCGAGAGTTTAGTTTCTTCGCTCTCGTCGGACTGTCGGCCGGCGCTCGCCCGGCGGCGACGTTCGCGTTGCGGGCGCACGGATACTGACGCGCCCATCGTTGCCCTGGATGGATACCCACTGACCTCTGCTTTGGATCTTCATATAGTATGAAGCTGCCGACCCATTGCACTTTGGCTCGGCATCTGGATGCGCTTGGCGCTGGTGTGCTTGGTGATAATATGTGGACAACTCGGATACCGCTCGCCCGCCGGTACTTCCCGATGCGCTCAACACTGGATACTGTGCTTGTGCGTGCTGTGTGTGTGTTCTGTGCACCGTGTTTGGTGACGACGCCTGGACGACCGTGTGCGCCTCCGGAATTCCTGGTGCGCTCATCACTGGACTCTACAAAAGTATTTCGCGCGATGCCCTTAGCCGTTACAAGCGAGAGATTGTCGCGATTTCAGACCCAGGCTCTTCTGCCTGGGTCTGAAATCGCGACGATCTCGCTTGTAACGGCTAAGGGCATCGCACGAAATACTTTTGTATGGTCCAGTGGTGAGCGCAGAGGGAATTCCGGCGGCGCTCAACCTGGGTCTGAAATTGGGAGACCAGTTTGTATCCCGTCTGGAACATCGCGGTTCCAGGCTGGATACCAACTGGTGCCCCAATTTTGGGTCCTGGCGGAACCGGCATTTTTCATTCGGGCCTGTATCTGACATTTTCGTGCGGGATGGCTTGCACTTACGTCACATCAGCGGCCACTGTGGTAGCCTTACATTTAACACCATCGAATTTCACACCATCGAATTAAAATAAAACAAGTTACCAAGGTAAACAGAAGCGGAAGTGTCAAATAAGATAATCGCAGCACTCCTTTTTTTTTTTGAACGGCTACTCGGGTGGGTCAGCGCGAAGGTGAGAACCTATTGAAGGCTCGCCTTCTACGCTGGCATCTTTGTCTGCTGTAAAACGGGTTCTGAGCATGCGCAGTAGCTCTCTTTTGAGGAACATCAACGACTTGCGTAGTTCGTCCCATTGAGGTTACGGGCCGTCCCGCCACCGTTGCCGATAGATGGCGCATGTAGTATCGGCGCGCTCCTGTCCAGGAATCCTGGGTATGGTAGGGTTCCGTGTTTTGGGCAAATACCCATAAACACCGTAAATTAACCCCCGAGCCGGTTTCATCAAAATCTGGCAAAACCAAAAAAACCAGAATGAGAGTTGTCGTTCAAAAGAAAAAATCCCAGCTTCACGGGAAGGAACTTATTTTTATGTACGGCTTCATTGTTTGTTGACCCGGAACGCATCCCCCAATGAACGTCAGCAAGGATGCTATCATGCTTCCTAGTATATCATGGTCTTCTTCTTTTTTTCGAACTACACACTTTTTATAGTTTTCTTGTCTTATCGGTACGGGGACATTTTCCAAGTATTTGGATTACGAGCATGTGGTTGCCTTTGAGGTTGGGGAATTACGTGGCCGTGTCGTCATTTATCAACATGTGCCTCGACAAACATGGATGTTTTTTGTCCGACACCCAAAATAGACAACGAAAAACACCCAATATATGAAAGAAAAACCACCCCGAAAAAACACCCTGAATATGAAGAAAAAAGACCCCGAAAACTCGAAATAGTTATGACTCGTGACTATAACTGGGACATCCATGCTTTGTATGTCAAGTGCATGGAGCGAAAGCTCGCACCGCAGAGCCCAGGGATCCTGTGTTCAGTCCTCACCCCTGCCCGTTTCGATCTGGATGAGCATCGTACCGGCGTGCGGTTGTGTATCACGTAGTGCACTTTAAAGACCCCAGGCTAGCGGTTGCACTGCACTGGCTAAATTGTTGATCTACAGCCGGTAACTCGTCGCAACTTTAAAATGACTGACCAACTACACGCTGTATAAATATCCACATAACCCCCCCAATTATTATGTCAAGTGCAAGCAGACTTGAAAGGTACTCATTACGAGTAATCAAATTACTTGTAATCGATTACTTTAATGCGAATAGCATTCTTTGGATACTTCACGCACTTTTCGTCTATGTATCTATCTATCTATCTATCTATCTATCTGGCTATCTAACCTCTTACGCCGCGGGTCGATAAATAAATAAAAAAGACCGGCGCCGGCGGGATTCGAACCGTTGACCCTTTGATCAGCAGGCAGACGCGCTAACCACAGAGCTATGAAGGCAGTCATTCAAAGCACTCTAAAAACTTGTTTATATCTTTACCATCGCGCGCGTTCCATGCACGAGGGCTCATTCCGCTCTCGTGAGGCTTAGCACGAGAGCGGAATGAGCCCTCGTGCATGGAACGCGCGCGCACCGGTAGCTGTGACAGCGCTGTAAAGCGCGTCCTATGGTAAAGATATAAACAACCGTTTAGAATACCGTTGGTTGAGACTAGCTGAGACGCCAGAAAGTCTGGTCGGTACCATTTTGAGTGTTTGTGCGTATGGCGCGTGCTTTGCTCGCCTTCCTAAGTGACACAAACGCACGTGCTGGGCTGCGGAGATCGTGCGCAGGGCTGTGAAAGTGTCAACAAATTTAGAATCGCCTCAGAGTGGGCTGGCGTATCTAGAGTGTGCCGGCCACCTGACGAACGCGCATAACTCCGCACCGTTTGATGCTATTCGCATTAACGTAGCGAGCCCTCGGCACGCCTGTCTAATCATTTTAATACATTTTAAGGAAGTCGTCACAAGAGGGATTGATTACTTTGGAAGTACAAAAATTACTTGTACCTGTTATTATTTTCCATTTTAATGGCACCCTTGGTTTCTACATGTTTCCTACCAAAAAATTCCCCGAACCAAGTCTCAGATAGGAGCTAGGCGTATTAAAAAGATAACCAATTAATAATTTGGTGATGTTAATCGAATAATGAACAGTGCGAAAACCCAGTTGTCAACCATGCAGAAAAACGATGAGGGCTGCCGCCGGAGCGAGCCCTCGGCACGCTCGCCAGACCCCAGAAAAAAAACGGAGAGGCTGCCGCCGGAGCGAGCCCTCGGCACGCTCGCCAGACCCCAGAAAAACGGAGAGGCTGCCGCCGGAGCGAGCCCTCGGCACGCTCAGACCCCAGAAAAACGGAGAGGCTGCCGCCGAGCGAGCCCTCGGCACGCTCGCCAGACCCCAGAAAAAAAAACGGAGAGGCTGCCGCCGGAGCGAGCCCTCGGCACGCTCGCCAGACCCCAGAAAAAAAACGAACGGAGAGGCTGCCGCCGGAGCGGAGCCCCTCGGCACGCTCGCCAGACCCCAGAAAAAAAAACGGAGAGGCTGCCGCCGGAGCGAGCCCTCGGCACGCTCGCCAGACCCCAGAAAAAAAAACGGAGAGGCTGCCGCCGGAGCGGGCCCTCGGCACGCTCGCCAGACCCCAGAAAAAAAAAACGGAGAGGCTGCCGCCGGAGCGAGCCCTCGGCACGCTCGCCAGACCCCAGAAAAAAAAACGGAGAGGCTGCCGCCGGAGCGAGCCCTCGGCACGCTCGCCAGACCCCAGAAAAAAAAACGGAGAGGCTGCCGCCGGAGCGGGCCCTCGGCACGCTCGCCAGACCCCAGAAAAAAAAACGGAGAGGCTGCCGCCGGAGCGAGCCCTCGGCACGCTCGCCAGACCCCAGAAAAAAAAACGGAGAGGCTGCCGCCGGAGCGAGCCCTCGGCACGCTCGCCAGACCCCAGAAAAAAAACGGAGAGGCTGCCGCCGGAGCGAGCCCTCGGCACGCTCGCCAGACCCCAGAAAAAAAACGGAGAGGCTGCCGCCGGAGCGAGCCCTCGGCACGCTCGCCAGACCCCAGAAAAAAAACGGAGAGGCTGCCGCCGGAGCGAGCCCTCGGCACGCTCGCCAGACCCCAGAAAAAAAACGGAGAGGCTGCCGCCGGAGCGAGGCCCTCGGCACGCTCGCCAGACCCCAGAAAAAAAAACGGAGAGGCTGCCGCCGGAGCGAGCCCTCGGCACGCTCGCCAGACCCCAGAAAAAAAAACGGAGAGGCTGCCGCCGGAGCGAGCCCTCGGCACGCTCGCCAGACCCCAGAAAAAAAAAACGGAGAGGGCTGCCGCCGGAGCGGAGCCCTCGGCACGCTCGCCAGACCCCAGAAAAAAAAACGGAGAGGCTGCCGCCGGAGCGAGCCCTCGGCACGCTCGCCAGACCCCAGAAAAAAAAACGGAGAGGCTGCCGCCGGAGCGAGCCCTCGGCACGCTCGCCAGACCCCAGAAAAAAAAACGGAGAGGCTGCCGCCGGAGCGAGGCCCTCGGCACGCTCGCCAGACCCCAGAAAAAAAAACGGAGAGGCTGCCGCCGGAGCGAGCCCTCGGCACGCTCGCCAGACCCCAGAAAAAAAAAACGGAGAGGCTGCCGCCGGAGCGAGCCCTCGGCACGCTCGCCAGACCCCAGAAAAAAAAACGGAGAGGCTGCCGCCGGAGCGAGCCCTCGGCACGCTCGCCAGACCCCAGAAAAAAAAACGGAGAGGCTGCCGCCGGAGCGAGCCCTCGGCACGCTCGCCAGACCCCAGAAAAAAAAACGGAGAGGCTGCCGCCGGAGCGAGCCCTCGGAACGCTCGCCAGACCCCAGAAAAAAAACGGAGAGGCTGCCGCCGGAGCGAGCCCTCGGCACGCTCGCCAGACCCCAGAAAAAAAAACGGAGAGGCTGCCGCCGGAGCGAGCCCTCGGCACGCTCGCCAGACCCCAGAAAAAAAAACGGAGAGGCTGCCGCCGGAGCGAGCCCTCGGCACGCTCGCCAGACCCCAGAAAAAAAAAACGGAGAGGCTGCCGCCGGAGCGAGCCCTCGGCACGCTCGCCAGACCCCAGAAAAAAAAACGGAGAGGCTGCCGCCGGAGCGAGCCCTCGGCACGCTCGCCAGACCCCAGAAAAAAAAACGGAGAGGCTGCCGCCGGAGCGAGCCCTCGGCACGCTCGCCAGACCCCAGAAAAAAAAACGGAGAGGCTGCCGCCGGAGCGAGCCCTCGGAACGCTCGCCAGACCCCAGAGAAAAAAAAACGGAGAGGCTGCCGCCGGAGCGAGGCCCCTCGGCAACGCTCGCCAGACCCCAGAAAAAAAAAAACGGAGAGGCTGCCGCCGGAGCGGAGCCCCTCGGACACGGCTCGCCAGAACCCCAGAAAAAAAAAACGGAGAGGCTGCCGCCGGAGCGAGCCCTCGGCACGCTCGCCAGACCCCAGAAAAAAAAACGGAGAGGCTGCCGCCGGAGCGGGCCCTCGGAACGCTCGCCAGACCCCAGAAAAAAAAAACGGAGAGGCTGCCGCCGGAGCGGAGCCCTCGGCACGCTCGCCAGACCCCAGAAAAAAAAACGGAGAGGCTGCCGCCGGAGCGAGCCCTCGGCACGCTCGCCAGACCCCAGAAAAAAAAACGGAGAGGCTGCCGCCGGAGCGAGCCCTCGGCACGCTCGCCAGACCCCAGAAAAAAAACGGAGAGGCTGCCGCCGGAGCGGAGCCCTCGGCACGCTCGCCAGACCCCAGAAAAAAAAAACGGAGAGGCTGCCGCCGGAGCGAGCCCTCGGCACGCTCGCCAGACCCCAGAAAAAAAAAACGGAGAGGCTGCCGCCGGAGCGGAGCCCTCGGCACGCTCGCCAGACCCCAGAAAAAAAAACGGAGAGGCTGCCGCCGGAGCGGGCCCTCGGCACGCTCGCCAGACCCCAGAAAAAAAAACGGAGAGGCTGCCGCCGGAGCGAGCCCTCGGCACGCTCGCCAGACCCCAGAAAAAAAACGGAGAGGCTGCCGCCGGAGCGAGCCCTCGGAACGCTCGCCAGACCCCAGAAAAAAAAACGGAGAGGCTGCCGCCGGAGCGAGCCCTCGGCACGCTCGCCAGACCCCAGAAAAAAAAACGGAGAGGCTGCCGCCGGAGCGAGCCCTCGGCACGCTCGCCAGACCCCAGAAAAAAAAACGGAGAGGCTGCCGCCGGAGCGAGCCCTCGGCACGCTCGCCAGACCCCAGAAAAAAAAACGGAGAGGCTGCCGCCGGAGCGAGCCCTCGGCACGCTCGCCAGACCCCAGAAAAAAAAACGGAGAGGCTGCCGCCGGAGCGAGCCCTCGGAACGCTCGCCAGACCCCAGAAAAAAAAACGGAGAGGCTGCCGCCGGAGCGAGCCCTCGGCACGCTCGCCAGACCCCAGAAAAAAAACGGAGAGGCTGCCGCCGGAGCGAGCCCTCGGCACGCTCGCCAGACCCCAGAAAAAAAAACGGAGAGGCTGCCGCCGGAGCGGAGCCCTCGGCACGCTCGCCAGACCCCAGAAAAAAAAACGGAGAGGCTGCCGCCGGAGCGAGCCCTCGGCACGCTCGCCAGACCCCAGAAAAAAAAAACGGAGAGGCTGCCGCCGGAGCGAGCCCTCGGCACGCTCGCCAGACCCCAGAAAAAAAACGGAGAGGCTGCCGCCGGAGCGAGCCCTCGGCACGCTCGCCAGACCCCAGAAAAAAAACGGAGAGGCTGCCGCCGGAGCGAGCCCTCGGCACGCTCGCCAGACCCCAGAAAAAAAAACGGAGAGGCTGCCGCCGGAGCGAGCCCTCGGAACGCTCGCCAGACCCCAGAAAAAAAAACGGAGAGGCTGCCGCCGGAGCGAGCCCTCGGAACGCTCGCCAGACCCCAGAAAAAAAACGGAGAGGCTGCCGCCGGAGCGAGCCCTCGGAACGCTCGCCAGACCCCAGAAAAAAAAACGGAGAGGCTGCCGCCGGAGCGGAGCCCTCGGAACGCTCGCCAGACCCCAGAGAAAAAAAACGGAGAGGCTGCCGCCGGAGCGAGCCCTCGGAACGCTCGCCAGACCCCAGAAAAAAAAACGGAGAGGCTGCCGCCGGAGCGAGCCCTCGGCACGCTCGCCAGACCCCAGAAAAAAAAACGGAGAGGCTGCCGCCGGAGCGAGCCCTCGGAACGCTCGCCAGACCCCAGAAAAAAAACGGAGAGGCTGCCGCCGGAGCGAGCCCTCGGCACGCTCGCCAGACCCCAGAAAAAAAAACGGAGAGGCTGCCGCCGGAGCGAGGCCCTCGGCACGCTCGCCAGACCCCAGAAAAAAAAAAACGGAGAGGCTGCCGCCGGAGCGAGGCCCTCGGCACGCTCGCCAGACCCCAGAAAAAAAAACGGAGAGGCTGCCGCCGGAGCGAGCCCTCGGAACGCTCGCCAGACCCCAGAAAAAAAACGGAGAGGCTGCCGCCGGAGCGAGCCCTCGGAACGCTCGCCAGACCCCAGAAAAAAAAACGGAGAGGCTGCCGCCGGAGCGAGCCCTCGGCACGCTCGCCAGACCCCAGAAAAAAAAAACGGAGAGGCTGCCGCCGGAGCGAGCCCTCGGCACGCTCGCCAGACCCCAGAAAAAAAAACGGAGAGGCTGCCGCCGGAGCGAGCCCTCGGAACGCTCGCCAGACCCCAGAAAAAAAAACGGAGAGGCTGCCGCCGGAGCGAGCCCTCGGCACGCTCGCCAGACCCCAGAAAAAAAAACGGAGAGGCTGCCGCCGGAGCGAGCCCTCGGAACGCTCGCCAGACCCCAGAAGAAAAACGGAGAGGCTGCCGCCGGAGCGGGCCCTCGGAACGCTCGCCAGACCCCAGAAGAAAAAACGGAGAGGCTGCCGCCGGAGCGAGCCCTCGGAACGCTCGCCAGACCCCAGAAAAAAAACGGAGAGGCTGCCGCCGGAGCGAGCCCTCGGCACGCTCGCCAGACCCCAGAGAAAAAAACGGAGAGGCTGCCGCCGGAGCGAGCCCTCGGCACGCTCGCCAGACCCCAGAAAAAAAACGGAGAGGCTGCCGCCGGAGCGAGCCCTCGGCACGCTCGCCAGACCCCAGAGAAAAACGGAGAGGCTGCCGCCGGAGCGAGCCCTCGGCACGCTCGCCAGACCCCAGAGAAAAAACGGAGAGGCTGCCGCCGGAGCGAGCCCTCGGCACGCTCGCCAGACCCCAGAAAAAAAACGGAGAGGCTGCCGCCGGAGCGAGCCCTCGGCACGCTCGCCAGACCCCAGAAAAAAAACGGAGAGGCTGCCGCCGGAGCGAGCCCTCGGCACGCTCGCCAGACCCCAGAGAAAAAACGGAGAGGCTGCCGCCGGAGCGAGCCCTCGGCACGCTCGCCAGACCCCAGAAAAAAACGGAGAGGCTGCCGCCGGAGCGAGCCCTCGGAACGCTCGCCAGACCCCAGAGAAAAAACGGAGAGGCTGCCGCCGGAGCGAGCCCTCGGCACGCTCGCCAGACCCCAGAGAAAAAACGGAGAGGCTGCCGCCGGAGCGAGCCCTCGGCACGCTCGCCAGACCCCAGAGAAAAAACGGAGAGGCTGCCGCCGGAGCGAGCCCTCGGAACGCTCGCCAGACCCCAGAAAAAAAAACGGAGAGGCTGCCGCCGGAGCGAGCCCTCGGCACGCTCGCCAGACCCCAGAGAAAAAAACGGAGAGGCTGCCGCCGGAGCGAGCCCTCGGCACGCTCGCCAGACCCCAGAGAAAAAACGGAGAGGCTGCCGCCGGAGCGAGCCCTCGGTACGCTCGCCAGACCCCAGAAGAAAAAACGGAGAGGCTGCCGCCGGAGCGAGCCCTCGGCACGCTCGCCAGACCCCAGAAGAAAAAACGGAGAGGCTGCCGCCGGAGCGAGCCCTCGGCACGCTCGCCAGACCCCAGAAGAAAAAACGGAGAGGCTGCCGCCGGAGCGAGCCCTCGGCACGCTCGCCAGACCCCAGAAGAAAAAACGGAGAGGCTGCCGCCGGAGCGAGCCCTCGGCACGCTCGCCAGACCCCAGAAAAAAAACGGAGAGGCTGCCGCCGGAGCGAGCCCTCGGCACGCTCGCCAGACCCCAGAGAAAAAACGGAGAGGCTGCCGCCGGAGCGAGCCCTCGGCACGCTCGCCAGACCCCAGAAAAAAAAACGGAGAGGCTGCCGCCGGAGCGAGCCCTCGGAACGCTCGCCAGACCCCAGAGAAAAAACGGAGAGGCTGCCGCCGGAGCGAGCCCTCGGCACGCTCGCCAGACCCCAGAGAAAAAACGGAGAGGCTGCCGCCGGAGCGAGCCCTCGGCACGCTCGCCAGACCCCAGAGAAAAAACGGAGAGGCTGCCGCCGGAGCGAGCCCTCGGCACGCTCGCCAGACCCCAGAGAAAAAACGGTGAGGCTGCCGCCGGAGCGAGCCCTCGGCACGCTCGCCAGACCCCAGAGAAAAAACGGAGAGGCTGCCGCCGGAGCGAGCCCTCGGCACGCTCGCCAGACCCCAGAGAAAAAACGGAGAGGCTGCCGCCGGAGCGAGCCCTCGGCACGCTCGCCAGACCCCAGAGAAAAAACGGAGAGGCTGCCGCCGGAGCGAGCCCTCGGCACGCTCGCCAGACCCCAGAAGAAAAAACGGAGAGGCTGCCGCCGGAGCGAGCCCTCGGCACGCTCGCCAGACCCCAGAGAAAAAACGGAGAGGCTGCCGCCGGAGCGAGCCCTCGGCACGCTCGCCAGACCCCAGAGAAAAAACGGTGAGGCTGCCGCCGGAGCGAGCCCTCGGTACGCTCGCCAGACCCCAGAAAAAAAACGGAGAGGCTGCCGCCGGAGCGAGCCCTCGGCACGCTCGCCAGACCCCAGAGAAAAAACGGAGAGGCTGCCGCCGGAGCGAGCCCTCGGCACGCTCGCCAGACCCCAGAGAAAAACGGTGAGGCTGCCGCCGGAGCGAGCCCTCGGCACGCTCGCCAGACCCCAGAGAAAAAACGGAGAGGCTGCCGCCGGAGCGAGCCCTCGGCACGCTCGCCAGACCCCAGAGAAAAAACGGTGAGGCTGCCGCCGGAGCGAGCCCTCGGCACGCTCGCCAGACCCCAGAGAAAAAACGGAGAGGCTGCCGCCGGAGCGAGCCCTCGGCACGCTCGCCAGACCCCAGAAAAAAAACGGAGAGGCTGCCGCCGGAGCGAGCCCTCGGCACGCTCGCCAGACCCCAGAAAAAAAACGGTGAGGCTGCCGCCGGAGCGAGCCCTCGGCACGCTCGCCAGACCCCAGAGAAAAAACGGTGAGGCTGCCGCCGGAGCGAGCCCTCGGAACGCTCGCCAGACCCCAGAGAAAAAACGGTGAGGCTGCCGCCGGAGCGAGCCCTCGGTACGCTCGCCAGACCCCAGAGAAAAAACGGTGAGGCTGCCGCCGGAGCGAGCCCTCGGTACGCTCGCCAGACCCCAGAAGAAAAAACGGAGAGGCTGCCGCCGGAGCGAGCCCTCGGCACGCTCGCCAGACCCCAGAGAAAAAACGGAGAGGCTGCCGCCGGAGCGAGCCCTCGGAACGCTCGCCAGACCCCAGAAAAAAACGGAGAGGCTGCCACCGGAGCGAGCCCTCGGCACGCTCGCCAGACCCCAGAGAAAAAACGGTGAGGCTGCCGCCGGAGCGAGCCCTCGGAACGCTCCGCCAGACCCCAGAAGAAAAAAACGGAGAGGCTGCCGCCGGAGCGAGCCCTCGGCACGCTCGCCAGACCCCAGAAGAAAAAACGGTGAGGCTGCCGCCGGAGCGAGCCCTCGGCACGCTCGCCAGACCCCAGAGAAAAAACGGAGAGGCTGCCGCCGGAGCGAGCCCTCGGAACGCTCGCCAGACCCCAGAGAAAAACGGTGAGGCTGCCGCCGGAGCGAGCCCTCGGAACGCTCGCCAGACCCCAGAGAAAAAACGGAGAGGCTGCCGCCGGAGCGAGCCCTCGGCACGCTCGCCAGACCCCAGAAGAAAAAACGGAGAGGCTGCCGCCGGAGCGAGCCCTCGGCACGCTCGCCAGACCCCAGAAGAAAAACGGTGAGGCTGCCGCCGGAGCGAGCCCTCGGAACGCTCGCCAGACCCCAGAAGAAAAACGGAGAGGCTGCCGCCGGAGCGAGCCCTCGGCACGCTCGCCAGACCCCAGAGAAAAAACGGTGAGGCTGCCGCCGAGCGAGCCTCGGCACGCCTGCCAGACCCCAGAGAAAAACGGTGAGGCTGCCACCGGAGCGAGCCTCGGTACGCTCGCCAGACCCCAGAGAAAAAACGGTGAGGCTGCCGCCGGAGCGAGCCCTCGGCACGCTCGCCAGACCCCAGAGAAAAACGGTGAGGCTGCCACCGGAGCGAGCCCTCGGAACGCTCGCCAGACCCCAGAGAAAAACGGAGAGGCTGCCGCCGGAGCGAGCCCTCGGCACGCTCGCCAGACCCCAGAGAAAAAACGGTGAGGCTGCCGCCGGAGCGAGCCCTCGGAACGCTCGCCAGACCCCAGAGAAAAAACGGAGAGGCTGCCGCCGGAGCGAGCCCTCGGCACGCTCGCCAGACCCCAGAGAAAAAACGGAGAGGCTGCCGCCGGAGCGAGCCCTCGGCACGCTCGCCAGACCCCAGAGAAAAAACGGTGAGGCTGCCGCCGGAGCGAGCCCTCGGTACGCTCGCCAGACCCCAGAGAAAAAACGGTGAGGCTGCCGCCGGAGCGAGCCCTCGGCACGCTCGCCAGACCCCAGAGAAAAAACGGTGAGGCTGCCACCGGAGCGAGCCCTCGGTACGCTCGCCAGACCCCAGAGAAAAACGGTGAGGCTGCCGCCGGAGCGAGCCCTCGGTACGCTCGCCAGACCCCAGAGAAAAAACGGTGAGGCTGCCGCCGGAGCGAGCCCTCGGCACGCTCGCCAGACCCCAGAGAAAAAACGGAGAGGCTGCCGCCGGAGCGAGCCCTCGGTACGCTCGCCAGACCCCAGAGAAAAACGGAGAGGCTGCCGCCGGAGCGAGCCCTCGGCACGCTCGCCAGACCCCAGAGAAAAAACGGAGAGGCTGCCGCCGGAGCGAGCCCTCGGCACGCTCGCCAGACCCCAGAGAAAAAACGGTGAGGCTGCCGCCGGAGCGAGCCCTCGGCACGCTCGCCAGACCCCAGAGAAAAAACGGAGAGGCTGCCGCCGGAGCGAGCCCTCGGCACGCTCGCCAGACCCCAGAGAAAAAACGGTGAGGCTGCCGCCGGAGCGAGCCCTCGGTACGCTCGCCAGACCCCAGAGAAAAAACGGTGAGGCTGCCGCCGGAGCGAGCCCTCGGCACGCTCGCCAGACCCCAGAAGAAAAACGGTGAGGCTGCCGCCGGAGCGAGCCCTCGGCACGCTCGCCAGACCCCAGAGAAAAAACGGTGAGGCTGCCGCCGGAGCGAGCCCTCGGCACGCTCGCCAGACCCCAGAGAAAAAACGGTGAGGCTGCCGCCGGAGCGAGCCCTCGGTACGCTCGCCAGACCCCAGAGAAAAAACGGAGAGGCTGCCGCCGGAGCGAGCCCTCGGCACGCTCGCCAGACCCCAGAGAAAAAACGGAGAGGCTGCCGCCGGAGCGAGCCCTCGGCACGCTCGCCAGACCCCAGAGAAAAACGGTGAGGCTGCCGCCGGAGCGAGCCCTCGGCACGCTCGCCAGACCCCAGAGAAAAAAACGGTGAGGCTGCCGCCGGAGCGAGCCCTCGGTACGCTCGCCAGACCCCAGAGAAAAACGGTGAGGCTGCCGCCGGAGCGAGCCCTCGGTACGCTCGCCAGACCCCAGAGAAAAAACGGTGAGGCTGCCGCCGGAGCGAGCCCTCGGCACGCTCGCCAGACCCCAGAGAAAAAACGGTGAGGCTGCCGCCGGAGCGAGCCCTCGGTACGCTCGCCAGACCCCAGAGAAAAAACGGTGAGGCTGCCGCCGGAGCGAGCCCTCGGTACGCTCGCCAGACCCCAGAGAAAAACGGTGAGGCTGCCGCCGGAGCGAGCCCTCGGTACGCTCGCCAGACCCCAGAGAAAAAACGGTGAGGCTGCCGCCGGAGCGAGCCCTCGGAACGCTCGCCAGACCCCAGAGAAAAAACGGATGAGGCTGCCGCCGGAGCGAGGCCCTCGGCACGCTCGCCAGACCCCAGAGAAAAAACGGTGAGGCTGCCGCCGGAGCGAGCCCTCGGTACGCTCGCCAGACCCCAGAGAAAAAACGGTGAGGCTGCCGCCGGAGCGAGCCCTCGGTACGCTCGCCAGACCCCAGAGAAAAAACGGAGAGGCTGCCGCCGGAGCGAGCCCTCGGTACGCTCGCCAGACCCCAGAGAAAAAACGGTGAGGCTGCCGCCGGAGCGAGCCCTCGGCACGCTCGCCAGACCCCAGAGAAAAAACGGAGAGGCTGCCGCCGGAGCGAGCCCTCGGCACGCTCGCCAGACCCCAGAGAAAAAACGGAGAGGCTGCCACCGGAGCGAGCCCTCGGTACGCTCGCCAGACCCCAGAGAAAAAACGGAGAGGCTGCCGCCGGAGCGAGCCCTCGGCACGCTCGCCAGACCCCAGAGAAAAAACGGTGAGGCTGCCGCCGGAGCGAGCCCTCGGCACGCTCGCCAGACCCCAGAAGAAAAACGGAGAGGCTGCCGCCGGAGCGAGCCCTCGGCACGCTCGCCAGACCCCAGAGAAAAAACGGTGAGGCTGCCGCCGGAGCGAGCCCTCGGCACGCTCGCCAGACCCCAGAGAAAAAACGGTGAGGCTGCCGCCGGAGCGAGCCCTCGGCACGCTCGCCAGACCCCAGAAGAAAAAACGGTAGAGGCTGCCGCCGGAGCGAGCCCTCGGAACGCTCGCCAGACCCCAGAGAAAAAAACGGTGAGGCTGCCGCCGGAGCGAGCCCTCGGCACGCTCGCCAGACCCCAGAGAAAAAACGGTGAGGCTGCCGCCGGAGCGAGCCCTCGGCACGCTCGCCAGACCCCAGAGAAAAAACGGAGAGGCTGCCGCCGGAGCGAGCCCTCGGTACGCTCGCCAGACCCCAGAGAAAAAACGGTGAGGCTGCCGCCGGAGCGAGCCCTCGGTACGCTCGCCAGACCCCAGAGAAAAAACGGTGAGGCTGCCGCCGGAGCGAGCCCTCGGCACGCTCGCCAGACCCCAGAGAAAAAACGGTGAGGCTGCCGCCGGAGCGAGCCCTCGGTACGCTCGCCAGACCCCAGAGAAAAAACGGTGAGGCTGCCGCCGGAGCGAGCCCTCGGTACGCTCGCCAGACCCCAGAGAAAAAACGGTGAGGCTGCCGCCGGAGCGAGCCCTCGGTACGCTCGCCAGACCCCAGAGAAAAAACGGTGAGGCTGCCGCCGGAGCGAGCCCTCGGCACGCTCGCCAGACCCCAGAGAAAAAACGGAGAGGCTGCCGCCGGAGCGAGCCCTCGGAACGCTCGCCAGACCCCAGAAGAAAAAACGGTGAGGCTGCCGCCGGAGCGAGCCCTCGGTACGCTCGCCAGACCCCAGAGAAAAACGGTGAGGCTGCCGCCGGAGCGAGCCCTCGGCACGCTCGCCAGACCCCAGAGAAAAAACGGTGAGGCTGCCGCCGGAGCGAGCCCTCGGCACGCTCGCCAGACCCCAGAGAAAAAACGGTGAGGCTGCCGCCGGAGCGAGCCCTCGGCACGCTCGCCAGACCCCAGAGAAAAAACGGTGAGGCTGCCGCCGGAGCGAGCCCTCGGAACGCTCGCCAGACCCCAGAGAAAAAACGGAGAGGCTGCCGCCGGAGCGAGCCCTCGGCACGCTCGCCAGACCCCAGAAAAAAACGGTGAGGCTGCCGCCGGAGCGAGCCCTCGGAACGCTCGCCAGACCCCAGAAGAAAAAACGGTGAGGCTGCCGCCGGAGCGAGCCCTCGGCACGCTCGCCAGACCCCAGAGAAAAAACGGTGAGGCTGCCGCCGAGCAGCCCCGGACGCTCCAGACCCAGAGAAAACGGTGAGGCTGCCGCCGGAGCGAGCCCTCGGCACGCTCGCCAGACCCCAGAGAAAAAACGGAGAGGCTGCCGCCGGAGCGAGCCCTCGGCACGCTCGCCAGACCCCAGAGAAAAAACGGTGAGGCTGCCGCCGGAGCGAGCCCTCGGCACGCTCGCCAGACCCCAGAGAAAAAACGGTGAGGCTGCCGCCGGAGCGAGCCCTCGGCACGCTCGCCAGACCCCAGAAGAAAAAACGGTGAGGCTGCCGCCGGAGCGAGCCCTCGGTACGCTCGCCAGACCCCAGAGAAAAAACGGTGAGGCTGCCGCCGGAGCGAGCCCTCGGTACGCTCGCCAGACCCCAGAGAAAAAACGGTGAGGCTGCCGCCGGAGCGAGCCCTCGGTACGCTCGCCAGACCCCAGAGAAAAACGGTGAGGCTGCCGCCGGAGCGAGCCCTCGGCACGCTCGCCAGACCCCAGAGAAAAAACGGTGAGGCTGCCGCCGGAGCGAGCCCTCGGTACGCTCGCCAGACCCCAGAGAAAAAACGGTGAGGCTGCCGCCGGAGCGAGCCCTCGGACGCTCGCCAGACCCCAGAGAAAAACGTGAGGCTGCCGCCGGAGCGAGCCTCGGACGCTCGCCAGACCCCAGAGAAAAACGGTGAGGCTGCCGCCGGAGCGAGCCCTCGGTACGCTCGCCAGACCCCAGAGAAAAAACGGTGAGGCTGCCGCCGGAGCGAGCCCTCGGTACGCTCGCCAGACCCCAGAGAAAAAACGGTGAGGCTGCCGCCGGAGCGAGCCCTCGGTACGCTCGCCAGACCCCAGAGAAAAAACGGTGAGGCTGCCGCCGGAGCGAGCCCTCGGTACGCTCGCCAGACCCCAGAGAAAAAACGGAGAGGCTGCCGCCGGAGCGAGCCCTCGGTACGCTCGCCAGACCCCAGAGAAAAAACGGTGAGGCTGCCGCCGGAGCGAGCCCTCGGTACGCTCGCCAGACCCCAGAGAAAAAACGGTAGAGGCTGCCCCGGACGCCCCGACCCCAGAGAAAACGGGAGGCTGCCGCCGGCGAGCCTCGGAACGCTCGCCAGACCCCAGAGAAAAAACGGTGAGGCTGCCGCCGGAGCGAGCCCTCGGCACGCTCGCCAGACCCCAGAGAAAAAACGGAGAGGCTGCCGCCGGAGCGAGCCCTCGGCACGCTCGCCAGACCCCAGAGAAAAAAACGGAGAGGCTGCCGCCGGAGCGAGCCCTCGGAACGCTCGCCAGACCCCAGAAGAAAAAACGGAGAGGCTGGCCAGCCGGAGCGAGCCCTCGGCACGCTCGCCAGACCCCAGAGAAAAAACGGTGAGGCTGCCGCCGGAGCGAGCCCTCGGAACGCTCGCCAGACCCCAGAGAAAAAACGGTGAGGCTGCCGCCGGAGCGAGCCCTCGGAACGCTCGCCAGACCCCAGAGAAAAAACGGTGAGGCTGCCGCCGGAGCGAGCCCTCGGCACGCTCGCCAGACCCCAGAGAAAAAAGCGGTGAGGCTGCCGCCGGAGCGGAGCCCTCGGCACGCTCGCCAGACCCCAGAGAAAAACGGTGAGGCTGCCGCCGGAGCGAGCCCTCGGACACGCTCGCCAGACCCCAGAGAAAAAACGGTGAGGCTGCCGCCGGAGCGAGCCCTCGGCACGCTCGCCAGACCCCAGAGAAAAAACGGAGAGGCTGCCGCCGGAGCGAGCCCTCGGTACGCTCGCCAGACCCCAGAGAAAAAACGGTGAGGCTGCCGCCGGAGCGAGCCCTCGGTACGCTCGCCAGACCCCAGAGAAAAAACGGTGAGGCTGCCGCCGGAGCGAGCCCTCGGTACGCTCGCCAGACCCCAGAGAAAAA
>JAZHYW010006214.1:0-11742 GCA_037355805.1 Ixodes ricinus
GGAGCGGTGAGAGATGAATTGGAGATGCTTCGGGCCGAGCCAGACTTCTTGGCCGTAAACCGGTATTAACTTCTTTCGTAAGTTTTACTGTACCTCAGGACCCCTGAATCGGACCTATGCCGATTGTAACAAAGCTTGCTGCTACGATTGCGACGCACTGTTTGACGCTGTTAACCGGCGCATACTTTTGAGTGGTGCATACTTGATCCCGATCTTCTTGTATAGTGCAGTTGAACTTCCACGCCGACTATTTATCTTTTGTGTCTGACACTGTCCTCTGTGAAGATTATTTCAATGAACTTTCAAGCTCCTTCTGGCAAATATATGACTGTTTTTTGCACTGTATTAAAACTAGAAATTTGCAAATAAAACACTGGTTTCTTGTCAGAACTTGTTTTGTTTGAAACAAGAGCGTGGGCCCAGTAACAAAGAAATATTATTTTTGAACGTTTTCATACCAATCAAGGTTACAAAACTTCCTCAATAACATGTATAGATACTGTTGTTTCTTTTTTTATATGGCTGTGCTCAATAAAAAAAAGTAAAAAAGTGAGTGCCTTGAAGCCGGTCTAAACCCCTTTTACAAATTTTGGCCTTTATTTTATGATGTCCTACTTTGTGCATGCACTTCGTTAAAAAGAATTACGTTTTTTATGGTTTAAGAAGAAACGATAATTGCAGATGCATTTTAAGATACTTCGACATTTTTTCTTCACTAGTCAGTTTTTCTTCGTCGCTCTACACGATAGAATGAAGTAAATCAGCAGTTCCAAAAGAGGGACGACAAGTGTAATCTCTTGACCCTCCCTCCCCCCCCCCCTTATCCTGCCACCCAACCGCACACATGTCCGCTGTCGCACCCCCGTCTCGCTAGCAGACGGCCGGAAGGGCGCAACGGCAGAGTGAGCGCAAGTGAGAATTTATCTTGGCCTCAGGGTGCGCCGAGTGTGCGGAGCAAGGCGACAGGCGGCGCAGGTAGCACCGTGCGCCGGCCGGAGCGCTGTTTCAGCTCATATTGTCCGCGATAGTACATTGTACCTCTATTATGACTATTTGCTGGATCGCGCTTGCCAAGCTCCGCGCAGCCACTGGTCGGTATACCTCGGCAAACCTCACTCATGAGGGCCCTCGCTCACCCTCACTCACCTTCACAGGTGAGGTGAGGGTGAGTGAGTTTCTGAACTAACCAGGAACATTCATGAGTGTGAAGGTGAGTGAAAGCCGTGAGGGCTCTGAGGATCGTGAGGGCGGTGAGTGGCGTGAGGGCCCTGAGTGCGTGAGGCGTGGGAGGGCCATAAGTACGTGAGGGCGATGAGTATGTGAGTGGCATGAGGGCCATGAGGGGTATGAGTGCATAAGGGCTGAGGGAGGTGAGTGCATCAGGGATATGAGGGCCATGAGTGCGTGAGGGCGGTGAGTGCGTGAGGCCCCCTTCAGATGCAGCAACATTCTCAGATATGTTGGTGTTGCTGGCGGGTTGTTACCTCGATTTCCCTACATCGACACAAATTGCTGAGATCGGGTCTTGATTGAAACAAGCGAGCAACTCTGAGTAATTCAAAGAAGTTTGAAGTGGCTGCATCCAATCAGGTACGCAATATTTTCACGCGATGCCTCATGCCGGTGATGATGACAACAAAAGACTTGAGTTTGGTTTGAAAGTGATCGTTTTTGAAATAAACTGTTTCAGAAATATGCGTTAGTATTCTCAACGAAATTTAAGTGCATTAAAACACGTTTACACGTTTAATTGTGTGTCTAAATAGTGCAAGAAAAATAAAATTTTATGATGATGGCAAATTGGAGCAATTGGTTGCTGTGTGCAAACGCGGACGGCCCGTGTTGCTGGTGTTGCAAAGTCAAGTTTCTGGGGGAAATTGTCCGTCTGAAGCGAGCCTGAGTGGCATGAGGGCCACAAGTGTGTGAGGGGTGTGAGGGCGGTAAGTGCGTGAGGTCCAAAGGGACATGAGGGCTATGAGTTTGTGAGGGTGGTGAGTGCGTGAGGGCATGAGTGCATGAGTGCGTGAGGGCGGTGAGTGCATGAGTGGCGTGAGGGCCACGAGTGTGTGAGGGGTATGAGTGCGTGAGGGCCGTGAGGGCCATGACCCAGGCAGCACGAAAAATGTGTTATGTGTCTGGCCAGCCTTTGGCCGCTCTCCGGCCAGCTCGGCCACTGGCCACCGGAGATCAGAAGATCACCGGCAAGCGTATGGCCACAGACTAACTCAGTTTTCCTTTGGCCACAGGTGATAAAAAAATGATTGGCAAGCGTCTGGCCACAGACAACTCAGTTTTTCTCTGGCCACCGGTGATAAAAAAGACCGGCAAGCATCTGGCCACAGAACACTCACTTTTCTCTTGGCCACCGGTGTTCAAAAGATGATCCGAAAGTGTGTGGCCACTGATGCATTATTTCTGCTCGGCTACCAGAGACAAAAAGATGTCTGGCAAGCATCTGGCCACAGAGCACCCTGTTTTCTTCTGGCCAGAGGTGTTCAAAAGATGATCCGAAAGTTTGTGGCCACTGATGCATTATTTCTGCTTGGCTACCAGAGACAAAAAGATGTCTGGCAAGCATTTGGCCACAGAGCACTCTCTTTTCTTCTGGCCACAGGTGTTCAAAAGATGATCCGAAAGTGTGTGGCCACTGATGCATTATTTCTGCTCGGCTACCAGAGACAAAAAGATGTCTGGCAAGCATCTGGCCACAGAGCACCCTGTTTTCTTCTGGTCAGAGGTGTTCAAAAGATGATCCGAAACTGTGTGGCCACTGATGCATTATTTCTGCTCGGCTACCTGAGACAAAAAGATGTCTGGCAAGCATTTGGCCACAGAGCACTCTGTTTTCTTCTGGCCAGAGGTGTTCAAAAGATGATCCGAAAGTGTGTGGCCACTGATGCATTATTTCTGCTCGGCTACCAGAGACAAAAAGATGTCTGGCAAGCATCTGGCCACAGAGCACCCTGTTTTCTTCTGGCCAGAGGTGTTCAAAAGATGATCCGAAAGTGTGTGGCCACTGATGCATTATTTCTGCTCGGCTACCAGAGACAAAAAGATGTCTGGCAAGCATCTGGCCACAGAGCACCCTGTTTTCTTCTGGCCAGAGGTGTTCAAAAGATGATCCGAAAGTGTGTGGCCACTGATGCATTATTTCTGCTCGGCTACCTGAGACAAAAAGATGTCTGGCAAGTTTTTGGCCAAAGAGCACTCTCTTTTCTTCTGGCCACAGGTGTTCAAAAGATGATCCGAAAGTGTGTGGCTACTGATGCATTATTTCTGCTCGGCTACCAGAGACAAAAAGATGTCTGGCAAGCATCTGGCCCCAGAGCACCCTGTTTTCTTCTGGCCAGAGGTGTTCAAAAGATGATCCGGAAGTGTGTGGCCGCTGATGCATTATTTCTGCTCGGCTACCAGATACAAAAAGATGTCTGGCAAGCATCTGGCCACAGAGCACTCTTTTTTCTGGCCACAGTTGTTCAAAAGATGATCCATATATGTATGGCCACTGATGCGCCATTTCTGCTCGGCGGCGTAAGTGGCAAGCAATTAAATGTCTGCCAAGCATTTGGCCAAAGAGAAATCACTTTTCGCATGGCCACCGATGTTCAAAAGAAAAAGATGGCAACCAAGTGTCTGGCCACATAATTTGTTTTAACCACTGGTGGCAAAACATACGTTATCTGGAAAGCATCTGAGGCCGGATTCTCAAAGCGAACTTACGACGAAAAAAGTGCGTACGACATATTTGAGAGAAAATCCGTATTCTCGAAACGAAATTGTCGTAACTTTTGCGCAGGTTACGACAAAATCCTACGACAGCTCCGAAGCTGTCTTACGCACTTTTTACGATCAAATCAACATGGCCGACAGCATCGCACAGTTACTTGGTCGCGACGACCAGCGGATATTTATTTTTCTACATGCTCTTCTCGCGCGTCCCGACTTCAAGCAGCAAGAAAAAAGGAAGAAGTACTTGAAGCCGACCACGACGAACATCAACGCTGGATCCACAGACACCCGGGAAAAGCAACAAAGGCAACGATCCCACCGACCAAGCGAGCTCGGCAGAATAGGCCTAGCAGGCACTCCGACCGCTCCGACCTGTTCGGGCGCAGCATTTCTCCGACGGTCCTTGGCCAAGACCGTCTGCCCACGACCGGCAGGCTTGCTGAATGGAATATGCCCGCGTGACCCTTTTGGACCCTTCCCGTATGAATAGTTTGATCGCTAAACCAAATTTCAGAGGTCAATCTCTTTCCCTCGTCATCTCGATCTCCTTGTTTTCCGAGGCAGCGGTGACGAACGCTGTCGTCGAAAAGGGACTCTCATTGATTCTATCTTCTTGTTTTGTGTGATATAGAGCTCAATAAACGCCGTATGGATTACCTTCGCAACACGATATGTACACTTTTTTATTAGTATGCCATTTTTATTTTGACACGGCGCTACGTCACTGTCGAGCTATAACAGTCCGTGGTAGCTACGCGATGATGGTCATACCTTTCTTTGCCGAGTGTCATGTCAGTATCGAGTTGCAATCGTAAAAGATCGGTCCCGAAGCGCTTGCCAAGACGCGGGCTAACAGAGCGAATTCAGCACTTCGATCGAACGCTCGCGTCCGCTCCGAGTATGAAAAGGTATTTGCGTGGCTCTTGCTGACACTCTCGTAGTTCAAACGTATCTTTTTTTAACGTCGGCTCGCTCCTGCATTTCCGAGGCCGCGAAAAACGCCGCGGCTATTGGTTTCTATCTATGTCGCTTTGCAAACGACTGGCACGGCGCTTTTACCAACAATGACAGGTGTGTTGACTTCGTAGCAGTCAACGAAGCGTTTAAATCGTGTTAGCGTCGATATATCACTGCACGGACACGAACCCCAGTCAAGCGGTGATGAAAAGGCCGCCTGTGTTTATGAGAAACAGCTTGAACACTAAACGTTTACACACAGACAGGACAGGACATACATAGGGCTGACTATCAACGAGTAGTTAGCCTGTGTTTGTTATTAAACATCCACGTGCTCCGAACTATGCCGAGCTCTCCGATTGGTTGTTCGTGTTGCCGAAGACGCCGTCGCCATAGCAACAACACCGGAAGTCGTTGTTTCTCCGTAAAAGGTCGTAACTTTCCTCCTCTCACTTAAGAACGCGTTTGTGAATACCGTTTGCGCCTCATCTTACGATGATCGTAAGTTTACGAACTTCGTAGCTAAGTTGTCGTAGGTAAGAGGTTTTTTATGAATCTGGCCTCTGGCCACCAAACACCCACTTTTCTTATGGCCAGCGATGTTCAAAAGGTGACCCGCTGGCTACTGATGCATCAATTCTGTTTGGCTACCAATATTACGAAAAGCTGGCCACTATCTGGAAACAGAGCACTTGCTGCATTTATTTCCATTATAAATAGGCCTTATATCCTTATATGTGTGCCGACACTGTACAGCACTTAACATCTGTACTTTTTTGCATCCTATTTCAAAAAGGCATTGGGGAGCCAGAAATATTCTGTTTATGTAAATTCCCCAAACAAGCACTTTCCACCACAAGAAGTTTTAAAGTCAGTCTCATGATTGTAAAAACTTAAAAAATTGTTGACTTCTTCATGCCTGTAACGTGTACATGCAAATATATTTGGCCAACACATTTTTGCAGAGATCAATGACATTTTATTAATTTTTGAGTACAAAAGATTTGAACCTGGCAATGAAAACAAAACTGATTTGCTTCTAAACGTCCATGGATTCCACTGATATACAATCCATGCACGTTTAGCACGAGTCCAGTTGGGAGGCAGATGTATATGTGGCAGATAAACCTCCCTGGGAGAAACCCGTCTCGGATCTTGAGACAGACTCTGAAACAATTCAGTCGGTCAGGCATAGGGATGCCGCGAACTTTTTTCGAACCGAAGTTTCGATGATCGAATCGAGCGGTTCGAAAGGTTCGAAAGATTTCGAATTTTCGAACTTTCTATATCAGGGGTCTCAAACACGCGGGCCGCATGCGGCCCGCTGGCGTTTTCTTGCGGCCCGCGCAGCCAGACATAAGTGAATTTTTTTTATTATTTAATTTGGTTTTTTTTATATTTTTACTTTTGCTCAGCCCAAATGTGTAAAAAGCTTGCTAAAAAAAATCCAAGCTGTTCGATTTTGACCATGTGCCAGGATACATGACGCAAACGTAGAGCGCGGTGTCATGCAATAGCGTCTGTGCAAGAAAGAGGGCCGCTTTTGGTTAAAAAAGATAGTCGGACCGGACGGAGTAGCCGAGGCGTCGGCAAAGGGCTTCCAAGATTCCTTGGCACAGAGCCTCGAAGCATAGCCTCCTATAATCCTGGTCCACACCTTCACACATGCGGATGGCGTATCCGGGACAACTAATCTCCCCCTCCATTCCACCCCACCTTCTTCCTATGCTCCGTTCACCCCTAAGCTGACAATGCGGTGGAAGCTGCACGCTCGCTGGACCACTCAACTGTCGACCTTGAATCATGTGACCACTCCCCTTTCCGCGCACTCCTGCGCGTTGAACGAGGTCAAGCGATAAGATTGGTCCGGCGAACACGTAGCTTCCAGCGCACTGTCAGCTTAGGGGTGAACGGAGTATAACCTCGTCAAAGCGTTGGGTTCTTCCAACCTCCCTTTTGTGTTCATTGTCACTTCACGTATCCTTTGCACCCAAGTTTAGCGACTTTTAGTAGACCGTGTTTCCCGCTCCGCTCAACACCTCCGCTACCCGGAACTCTACAGCCAAGGCCATCGGCGCGCAGGCGCAGTGACGGTTTCTTCGTAGCGGAGGGCTAGCGGAGGGGAAAACACGGTCTACTAAAACTCCCTTTTATCTCAGTCGAAACTGCTGGATGCCATCGTTGTATGCTTCCCTTCAAGTTCTTGGAAAAGCATTTTACCCTTAATGCGGTCACCCCCTCTCAACGCCCATAGTGATCTTCGGTTGACGGTGGCGTTGTGCACCCGAAATTTGCACTGATCAGCACAGGTTGTTACGTTCTTTTTCAACGATTCAGTGTGCAACGTCAACTCTCAAGTAGTCATCTCGATGTCGTTGTCCAAGCCGTCTGCGAAACGGAGAGTTGAAGACGAAAAGCGGCTCTTTCAAGAGCGATGGGAACTATCCTATTTCTTCACGGAATCGCGAGACAAGGTGCTGTGTTTAATTTGTCATCAGACTGTAGCTGTGCCAAAGGAATACAATGTGCGACGTCACTTCATGTCATGCCATCAAGAGAAGTATGAAGCCCTCACCGGAAAGAGCCGCGAGAACACGGTGTCCCAACTTAAGGCGTCGCTGGGAAAACAGCAAGACCTGTTCCAAAAGGCGGTCAAAACAAGCGACGAAACGGTGAGAGCTAGCTTTATTGTTTCCGAGCTTATCGCTAAATCGTCCAAGCCATTTACTGACGGCCCGTTCATAAAAAAGTGCCTGCTTGAGGTTGCTGACGCTGTCTGTCCCAGCATGAAAAAGACATTTGAGAAGATAAGCCTTTCCCCAAACACAGTGGCAGAAAGAATTAATGAGCTCAGTGAAAACGTCGAGAAAGAATTATTCACCCGATGCAACGGCTTCAACGCATTCTCAATCGCCGTCGACGAGAGCACTGATATTACTGACAACGCTCAGTGCGCCATTTTTGTAAGGGGCGTAAACAAAGATTTGGACGTCACAGAAGAACTCTTGGACCTGGTGCCAATGAAAGGAACAACCACGGGTGCTGATATTGTTTCCGCCCTCGAAAGAGTGGTTCATCGTGCCGGGCTGCCATGGGAGAAGTTGGTGTGCCTCGCAACCGACGGCGCACCGTCAATGGTGGGAAAGAAAAGCGGCCTTGTCGGACGATGGAGGACGAAACTCACTGTACTGGATATCAGCAAGCGGTTTGCAGCAGTCCACTGCATTTTACACCAAGAGGCACTATGCAGCAAGTCACTGCAGATGAAAGGAGTCATGGACATTGTGTTTGGTACAGTAAACTTCATTCGCTCCAGAGCGTTAAACCATCGACAGTTTGTATCTCTGTTGGAGATGGTTGGCAGCGAGCATAGCGAAATTTTGTACCACACTGAGGTACGGTGGCTGAGTCGCGGGAAAGTTCTGAAAAGGTTTTTTGATCTTCGACACGAGATTGATACCTTTTTGAAAAGCAAAAACAAGGCCGTCGCTGAACTGTCCGACTTCAGCTGGCTTTGCTCCCTCGCATTCCTCACGGATATCACTGAGTACCTGAACCGTCTAAATGGGAAGCTTCAGGGGAAGGACAAACTTATTACGACAATGTATGATGACATCCAGGCGTTTCAATCGAAGCTACAGCTCTGGGAGCGCCAATTGAGGCTGCTCCAACTCGACCATTTTCCGACGCTCCAGTCACTAGGGCACGCGAGCCAAGAATCGTGCGACACCTTTTCGGACCTCCTGTGTGATCTCCAACAACAATTCAAAGAACGGTTACAGGACGTGAGCAACCTGTCAAGAGAATTTAAACTTTTTCTTTGCCCTTCTCAGTGCGAGTGGACGACGTTGCACTTGAACTACAGATGGAACTGCTCGAACTGCAAGCGAACACTGTACTCAAGCAGAAGTTTGAGGACGTCGGAGTCCCGAAGTTCTACAAGTACCTCGACGAGGCAGACTTCCCCTCGCTGCGCCAACAAGCAGTAAAAATAATTGCCATGTTCGGGAGCACGTACTTGTGCGAGCAACTGTTTTCCTTGCTAAAGGTAAACAAGTCGACACTTCGGTCAAGGATGACCGATGAACATCTGCGATCGATCATGAGGATCGTCTCCGCACAAGGGTTAAAGGCGGACATTGATTCTCTCGTCGCCGCTAAGCGTTGTCAGGTGTCAAGCCAGCGTTCATAGAATTTTAGCTCCCATATTTTTGGTTCACATGAATAAATATATGTTGGCTTTCATAGATTGTTTTGGACATTGTCTTTGTAATACTGCGAATTGCAACATAATTTACGAAGGTAAACTTTGCGGCAATGAGTTGTAGCATGGTTGGTGCAGATTTCGACTGTTGTCAAAAGCGGTGATAGTATCTGGCATGAACCCCGTGTTGGTCAAAATCAGAAACCGGACGTCACACACTTCCGAATAGCGACAATTGCAAATCCCCCCCCCCCCCCGCTCCCGACGTGCCGGCCCTTGCGAACAACGGATTTCTGGATGCGGCCCGGCTCCTAACGTGAGTTTGAGATAGGGGTGCAAAACTATCGATAGTACTATCGATAGTATCGATAGTCGCCAGAAATCTGTCTATCGATAGTCAAAAAACTATCGATAGTACTATCGATAGTCGACTATCGAAAAACTATCGATAGTACTATCGATAGTCGACTATCGAAAAACTATCGATAGTACTATCGATAGTCGACTATCGAAAAACTATCGATAGTCGACTATCGTAAACCTATCGATAGTACTGTCGACGGTTTACTACAGATAGTTTTTGCGACACTAGAGTTTGCGTCGCTCCCTTTTCTCTCTTTCTCGCCTTATTTTTTCAAATGGGATACCCATAGAGGTGCAAAACTATCGATAGTCGCCAGAAATCGGACTACCAATAGTAATAAAACTATCAATAATGGCGCAGAACTATCGATAGTCGACTATCGAAAAACTATCGAGTACTATCGGTAGTGACTATCGAAAAACTATCGATAGTACTATCGATAGTCGACTATAGAAAAACTATCGATAGCCGACTATCGAAAAACTATCGATAGTCGACTATCGAAAACCTATCGATAGTCAACTATCGAAAAACTATCGATAGTCGACTGTCGAAAAACTATCGATAGTACTATCGATAGTCGACTATCGAAAAACTATCGATAGCCGACTATCGAAAACCTATCGATAGTCGACTATCGAAAAACTATCGTCAGTACTATCGATAGTCGACTGTCGAAAACTATCGAAACTATCGATAGTCGACTATAGAAAAACTATCGATAGCCGACTATCGAAAAACTATCGATAGTCGACTATCGAAAACCTATCGATAGTCGACTATCGAAAAACTATCGTCAGTACTATCGATAGTCGACTGTCGAAAAACTATCGATAGTACTATCGATAGTCGACTATAGAAAAACTATCGATAGCCCACTATCGAAAAACTATCGATAGTCGACTATCGAAAACCTATCGATAGTCGACTATCGAAAAACTATCGTCAGTACTATCGATAGTCGACTGTCGAAAAACTATCGATAGTACTATCGATAGCCGACTATCGAAAAACTATCGATAGTCGACTATCGAAAACCTATCGATAGTCGACTATCGAAAAACTATCGTCAGTACTATCGATAGTCGACTGTCGAAAAACTATCGATAGTACTATCGATAGTCGACTATAGAAAAACTATCGATAGCCGACTATCGAAAAACTATCGATAGTCGACTATCGAAAACCTATCGATAGTCGACTATCGAAAAACTATCGTCAGTACTATCGATAGTCGACTGTCGAAAAACTATCGATAGTACTATCGATAGTCGACTATCGAAAATTATCGATAGTACTATCGATAGTCAACTATCGAAAAACTATCGATAGTACTATCGATAGTCGACTATCGATAGTTCTGCGACACTATCGATAGTTTTGGAAAACCTATCGATAGTATCGATGGTCGATTTATCGATAGTTTTGCATCACTAGTGGATAGACGTCTTTCTTCGTCACCGCGTTCAGCTGCCGGTAGTCCACGCAGAACCTAAGCGTTCCGTCCTTCTTCTTGACAAGCACGACTGGAGAGGCCCACGAAGTGCTTGAAGGCTGGATGATGTCGTCATTCAGCATTTCTTGCACTTGCTCTTGAATGACCTCCCTTTCTTTACGGAGACTCGGTGCGGCGATCGGTGCACAGGGAGCGCGTCGTCCTCGGTAACGATGCGATGCTTCGCAACGGCGGTTTGGCGCACCTTCGATGACTTCGCGAAGCAGTCGCTGTATTCGGCGAGGAGGTCAGTCAGCTGTCGTCGTTTCGGGCCTGGAAGCTTCGGGTCGATGTCGAGCTGCGCTGGCGGCGCAATGTCTTGCTGAGGTGGTGATGATTCGTCAGCGATCACGGCGATTGCGGCGGAGTTTCGAAGTTCCTCAACGTGGCCCACAGCGGCACCTTTCGTGAGGTGTTGCGTTTCTTGTCGGAAGTTCGTCACGAGCACCACGGTGCGTCCATCCCGAAGTTCGGCCACTCCTCTTGCAACGCCGATTCCTCTCCCCAGGAGCAATTGAAGGTTGCCTTCCAGGACAACTTCGCCGCAGGTAGCTGCATTGGTCACGACGGGTACGAAAACACTTGATCGCGGCGGCAGGTTCACGTGGTCGGCGGCGACTCGGACGGCGGCTGACGCTGTTTGGGGTTTCTCTGAAGGCGGAACAGGCTTCCGTAGCGTCAATCTGTTCTCACCCAGGTCGATGACGGCGCCGTATTCACACAGAAAGTCCATGCCGAGAATGGCATCTCTCAGAGCAGTCTTGTAGAACGACGAATTTCACAGGGCACGTTTCGCCGTGAATTTCGACGCGAGCAGTGCAACTTCCGGACAGGCGTGATGAGGTGTCCTCCGGCGGTTCGAATTTCAGTGGTCCTCCCCAGGGCGTCGTAACTTTTCGCAGGCGGCGAGAGAGCCTCCCACTCATGACTGAGTAGTCTCGCTCCGGTGTCCACGAGTGCCGATGCGTCGTGGCCGTCGATAATAACGTTTAG
>JAZHYW010006215.1:0-59169 GCA_037355805.1 Ixodes ricinus
ACTTCTATCCGTACCTGTTTTTTATGTTTCCTTTGTGACGTATCAACAAGCCAAATTACAATTTTAGTCACCATGGATTTTTATCCTTATTATATTGAGGAGTAGGATCACTCGTGGCTCTTTTGGTTGTTGGAGCACCGTAAAAATTCACACTGTTTCATGGGAGTTACTTCAGCTCAAGTTCAAGTTCATTACCCTCAAGGGCATTCTCGTGGAATGCATTATATGGGGGAAACAAGAATTTGTAGCGGTAATAACAACATGCTAAATAGATTAACCATTAATTTCGCGTACACATACACAATTGTTTATGTGTACTTGTATAACAAAAAACAGCTGCAGAAATTATTTTAATAGCATTCAACTGGTTCTAGACTTTTCAGGAATGGAAAAAATGAAATCTAAGCTATGTCACTGAAGCCCATTATATTTTACTATAAAACTGCCAGATTTGTTTATCAAAGAACGCATTAGTTTCACACAAAAATTCTAATTAGTTGCGGGACCCTCGGATCCACCTATTTAGTGGGCGAGCTATGTTTACAGGTGTCGGTGACGACATCTGCCTCGTCCCTTTAGTGTCCCTAGTCAGTCCCAAGCGGCGAGGCGGTGCCACTCGTAGATCTCTTGTATGCACTTCCAGGCATGGATCAGAAGGTGCCCAGGCGTCCTTCGCCCCAACGTGCTCCTTTATGCCACTTTTCCCTCCCAAGTTTTGGGCAGATGGAATATCTGGCACAGCTTGCTCCTTCGAATTCAACGTCACTTTTGGAGGGAGACGGCAAAGGAAGAAACAAGTACAGAGGCTGAGTAACGGACTTGCGTGGCACGGCGAACGCGGGTAGGGAACAACGAAGGAGAGAGTGTTCAACGTCTCAATCAGCGTCACCTGGTTTATGGACAAGCTCCCGTCGCCACAGTAGGAGTTGTGCCAAGGTATCCTTGTCACCAGATAAAAACGACGAACATTAAAAAAAAGAGTTTGTAATTATTAGAGTTTTAGATATTCTGAAATGTTTTGTGTATGTCCAATAACCTATGGTGCTGTCATGTAACAAACAATCTAACTTGCCTATTTTCTGTGTCCATGCCCCTTTCAAGTAATTTAATTTCGGTTTACAGCATTCTTAAATCACACTGGCACCTGCAGTGCACTTACGTGTAACTCATAGTTTGCAGATATCAGGAGGTTTAGTTTGTCATTGCATTCTATTCAGAACCTAACCACATTCCACATTTTTTGTTTTCCAGGTTCTGTAGTTGTTTATATGGACTTGATTGCTCTGGAAGTATGAAGATTGCCTTCCACATGAAAGCTGGACGTGACCCTTTAATTAAATCTCAAGAATAAAGGTGTGCACGTGTTTTACTCCCTGACTGCATCTTGTGTGCACTTCCTTGAAATTTCTGACTAACACGGTGTTCAAGCACCTGTTTATATCTGAGAGGTGCACTTGGCAGTAACATCTGAAAGTAACTTGTGACCGCAGGCTTGAAGAAACTCTTTGAATATGGCCACTTCCCTTGTTAAAATGGTTTCGTAGCGTAAGTCACAAGTTGGTTTCACTGTCTAGCGTCTGCCAGAATTAAGCTGAGGTTCCTGCACTGCACTTATGTGCAGGGCTTAGAGTCTGGGGGTCTCGGACTCCCCACTGATTTAAACGGATGGTCTGAGACCATCCTCCACAGCCCCAGCATTAGTGAAATCAAAATCATATCTCGCAATAAAATAGCTTTGTTTTCAGGGATGTGACATTTGGGGATTAGCGATTTGAGAGTTGCAGGTAGGGCGGGGACAGAGTCAGCAGTGGGTTTTATTTTATGTGCATCTAATACAATTTGTCAGAACCCCCCCCCCCCCGCCCTGCCCCCTTCTTGTAGGGACCCCCTCAACTTACGGGAGACTTCAAGCACTGCTTAAGTGTAACTCATAGTTGGCAGCAATCGGGAGGTTTATTCTGTCATCACATTCTGTTCAGAACCTAATCACATACCACATTATTTGTTTTGTTTTCCAGGTTCTGTAGTTCTTCATATGAACTTGATTGCTGAGGAAGTTAGATATTGCTTTCCACGTGAAACCTGGACGTGGCCCACTAATTATTGCAAGTATAAAGGTATGAACATGTTTTACTTCATTCTGCATCTTATGTGCACTTGCTTGAAATTTCTTACTAACACGGTGTTTAATTATCTCTGGAAGGCACAGTTGCTAGATTCTTCTGAAATTAACTCGGGACAACAGGCTTCAAGGAACTCACTGGACGGGGCATTATCGTCTTCAAAGGCATTTTTCGAACTTCACTTGTTGAAATGGTTTCGTATCATAAGCCACAAGGTGGCTTCACTGTTTAGTGCCCCCAGAGTTAAGATGAGGCTTCTGCAATGCGCTTATATGTAACTCGTAGTTTGCAGAAATTGGGAGGTTTATTCTGTCATCGCATTCTGTTCATAACCTAATCACATTCCATATTTTTGTTTTCCAGGTTCTGTAGTTCTCCATGTGGACTTGATTGCTCTGGAAGTTAGATTGCCTTCCACATGAAAGCTGGACGTGGCCCACTAATTATATCTCAAGAATGAAGGTACGAACATGTTTTACTTCGTACTGCATCTTACGTGCACTTGCTTGAAATTTCTTACTAAAACGTAGTCTTGTGCGAATAGTAGATTTTGAGTTCGAACCGAATAGAGGTATTGGCCGAATATTTTTGATTTGAATATCGAATAGTTTTTCCATGTTTTTTACTATCATTGCAAAATGCTTAGACGAAAACTCAGCTAAACTCGTGAAGGTTGTTCCCGTTGTTCGTTTATAAGCCAAGTATATACTATCTATATTTATGAACTGTGAGCTCAGAAGTTCTGATGTCTTGGGATGGCAAGTAAACGATAGATTTGACATAGAGATGCCCAATTGAGTAAATTTACAAATCTCACTATACAAATAATCTTTCTATAATTTGAGTTAAAAAATGAAAGCAGTTTACCACTCCCTGTAACGCCGGATTAGAGCGCAGCTCTTGAGGAGGAGGAGCGAAGGGTACTGAGGGATAGGTGACTCCCTGAGGTCACGTGACCTGAAGGGGGGGGGTCACGTGACCTCAGGGGTAACCCTTGTGACTTAAGTGAGGGTAACCCTTTCGAGGGTAACTAACTCTCGCAACCCTCCTGAGGGTAACGCTTGTGACGCTCGTGAGGATAACCATCGTGACGTCATTATAGGAAACTTCCCATAATGCAACGCGCGATTATGCAGACGCCGCTCAAGCCGGAAACGGGCGCCGAAGAGCTGCACTCTAAAAGAATGAATCGCGCATGAGGAACGCAGGTTGTAAGGACATCTGTGCCTAACAGTATACTCTTGCATAACAGTCAGTTTATTTTGAAACTTTTACTACGAAGTAGATATACACATTCACACAGTTTCCATTTATTTTCAAATACAGCCGGCACGCGTGCACCATCCCGCGTTCAGTGTACTATGCTTTTCTTCCAAGCACGCAAATGCAATATTTCTGCTTTCCCAAGTGTTTATCGTGGCGGGTTATCCTGTTGAGTGCGCTTCTAACCGAGCGCCGACGTTATGCAGAGAAGCAACACACGCGGAGCTCGCTTCCGCAGGTATTGCTTCTCCGCAGTGCAGCAGTGCTCGGTAAGAAGCGCACTCAACGGGACTAGCCCGCCGCAACCAACACTTCGAAAAACACGAAAAGTGCAGTTCTTCTGAAAGCGAATATAGAATAGTGTATTATTCGAAACTACTGTTCGAAATTCCGAATGTTCGCACAACCCTACCAACACGGTGTTTAATTATGTCTGCAAGGCACAGTTGGCAGTAACTTCTGAAATTAACTCGTGACAGCAGTCTTGAAGTAACTCATTGGACGTGGCAATTCTGTCTTCAAAGGCATTTTTCGAAGTTCCCTTGTTAAAATGGTTAGGTATCATAAGTCAAGTTGGTTTCACTGTTTAGTGCCCGTCAGAATTCAGCTGAGGCTCCTTCATTGCGCTTACAGGTAACTCATAGTTTGCGGAAATTGGGTGGTTTATTCTGTCATCACATTCTGTTCATATCCTAACCACATTTTTTGTTTTGTTTTCCAGGTTCTGTAATTCTTCATATGGACTTGATTGCTCAGTAAATTAGAGATTGCCTTCCACATGAAAGCTGGACATGTCTCACTAATTGCTTCTTACGAATGAAGGTATGAACATGTCTTACTTAATACTGTATCTTGTGTGCACTTCCTTGAATTTTTCTAACACAGTGTTTAAGCAGCTGTTAATCTATGGGATGCACAGCTGGCATTAACTCCTGAAAGTAACTTGGGCCCACAGCCTAGTCCCATGTCCTGGGCATTAGATATTTAATTTGAATTGTTCCCGCATCTAAAATTAGTTTACGTGTTGTCTGTAACTTGCAGCGGCAGAAAGCTGTAACTCTCAATCACTGAGCTGCACGTCATGCGGGACGACGGGAATCGTTCCAACATTAAAAATTATCTGGCGTGTTGTCCGCACCTTGCAGCAATGGCCAGAGCCTGTTGAACTGCTAGCTGCAGTGATTGAACAAAACAGACATCTCAGTGAACAATAAATATAGCAGTAAAATGCTATATTTATTGTTCACTGAGACGTCCGTTTTGTTAAGTCACTGCAGCGAGCAGTTCAACAGGCACTGGCCGTCGCTGCAAGGTGGGGACCACACGCCAAAACATTTTGTAGGTAGGAACGATTCCTGTTATCGCGCATCACGTACAGCTCAGTGATTCAGATTTACGGTTTTTTGCCGTTGCTAGTTACGGACAACAGGCCAGCTAATTTTTGATGCCGGAACAATTCCCGTATCTGTGGATCCCGTGCATGAGAGTTTCGGTTTTCTGCCATGCTTCTACGGGTCAAGTTACGGGCAAAAACCGTAGGGCTTCGTTACTGTCATGCACGTAATACTTAGTTAATGCTGTTACCGTGATGCAAGACAACGGAAATTGTACTGGCATCAAAAATTAACTGGCAATTTCAGTAATTTGACGGGAGTTTTTTTTACAGTGCATGCCAAGTATATATCCGTTCAATGTTTACAAAATCACAGTCCAGCGAGCGATATGTTAGCACTCGCGTGTTCGTCGCCTCGGAAAGTAAGCAAAGCACGAATACTGAAAAGACACCGGCCACACGCTCTTTTTCGAAAAGGCCTTTATTCCCCCCCCCCCCCCCACACACACACACACACGTCTAGCCAGGTGGCAGCTGATAAAACCTGTTTGCTCTACTGACGTCTAACCCCTGGTTATCTCAGTTGGTAGAGCGCTCCACAGGAAATGGACAGCTCCCTGGTTCGATACCCGGACCAGGCGGATTTTTTCGGTCGCGCACCAGTCACCAAGCTGTGTTAGGAGATTTGTGTTCGTCCTTTGACCCTCTTGTTCCCCTTCTCCAGAGATTGTTTTCGTCAGTTACCTACTTTCCCCCAAAACTAGAGTCTAACAAAGAATATTCCTGTTATTTTTCGACAAAGAGATAAAATGCGCCCGCGTTTTTCAATAGGAATGCACAGGAACACTGCAAAAGTAGGCTGGTTACGGTCTGCTTCAATCTGAAACCGGAACTCCGGTAGACACCATCGCTAGCGGAACCTCTAGAGTACATTACAATAACCGTATGGTCACACTTAGCGAGGCGCATGCCCATGAACACGCCAAGACGGACGCGCATCCCGCTTTTCGTCGTCTCTCGCCGAGCTTCGGAGTGTTTGCTGCTTGGGGTGCGCCGGGGATCCACTAACGATGACGTCATACTTTGGCCTTGCCTTCTGGGAGCTATTGATCGAACCGCGTACCAAAACACCTTTATTCGTCTCCCGGCCTGTTGCTTCCACGAGGCGGTGGCGAGCTTTTGATACAGGATATATACTAGATGGCGCCATGTGCAGGTGTAGTATGCATCTATTGACTATTTTAGGGGTTCAAACTTTAGAGACGCTTGTGTACAGTAGAAACGCGGCATTGCTTTTGGAAGGCAAACGCAGTCGACGACCCCCGTCATATAACATCCGGCCGGATGCTAGAGGGCTGCACAACTGTCTCAATATCACGTGTGTCGTATCGGCATAACACAAAACTCGAAAACAAAAACAAGCAGTTTTCAGTTTTTTTTTTAATTTTCTATCGTAATAATGTGGTACGTTGTCTTTCTTTTATTGCTTTTTTCTTTGCTTGTCGGTCGTTAATATTTTTTACGAGGCTTGGTACTTTCGAATAAACTTTCAGCTGTCAGGTAAGTGTCCGTCCAATGCACTCCACTCGCTTGTCACCGTGTTTTTCTGGGCTCTTTCTTTGAAGCCAGCAACATGAACACTTGATCGAGAAAGAAGCAGCAAAATACCATTACATTCTCTATTTTAAAAAAAACGCGTACCTTAGCTTGGTACAGCGATTCAAAGCTCTAAGGTAGCGGTTCCGCGCTCACTACAAAAAGGGGTGTTGCCCTTACTCCCCTTGTCACAAATAGTACACCCCTTAACTTCAGTTGGGCGTACAGCGCACTGGCGTTCAACAGGCGCTACCAACTTCACGAGCGACTTGATAGCCGAGTTTTACAGCTTATTAAAATAGCTTACGTAAGTGTAACTGACTGTAAAAAATTGACCGCATGTCCACGTGATGAACGATGTTAATTGGGGCGAAGTTCCGGTGGTGTTTGTCTGCGTAGACGCTAAGCCCCAGCATGCCGAGCCTTTCGTTCGTTTTCATCCATGTCAGAAGGTAAATGTGGGGTATAGAACGTGGTTATATACGCATTTCACCATTTGACCGCAGCGCCCTCTCGTCTATAAACGTTGAGCCAGTGCATGCAAAGTTTAACGCGATTATATACGAATTTGACTGCAGCGCCCTCTCCTGTATAGACGTTGAGCGGCTACATGCAACGTTTCATCCGTGACATCCCCAGCTCTTGAGTTGCTACCACATCTAAGAGCCCCCTACACTACCTCGCTGTCGTGGCCAAATGGTTAAGGCGATGGACTAGAAATCAATTGGGGTCTGCTCACACGGGTTCGAATCCTGTCGACTGCGGAAACGTTTTTTTTTTCCGTCATTTTTTATCTTGTTTTCCCCCTATATCAGCACGTGACCTCACAAGAACGAGCAAGAGCACCGGACGCCGGACGCTGGACGGACATACGGACATGGCTAGCCCCTAAGGGGCTTCGCCTCTAAAAAGCTATTGGGCTTTTCTTGGCCCTATGAAAAGCATCAGTGTCTTCTTTCTGTATTCTTCGGTGCGCACTTTAGCTATTTCATATCTTATATCGCACCGTCATCCAGCCTCTTGTAAAAGTTGGGGCCGTCGTCATGATGTCAGTACGCTGTACGGCGAACAGAAGTTTAGTGGTGTCGTATATGTGACAAGGGTTGTAAGGACTACACCCTTTTTTAAAGTGGTAACCTTAACTTGAAAGTAACGCGTTATGATCTCGTTACTGCGAATGTGTCGCTTTGCCATCTCTCTGTATTGTCGAGTTTGGTGCGAACGAGCCCAGCATATGGAGCTCGATATGGCGAGAGTTGGTGTGTTCCCAAGTAGCACAACACGCCGGGTTGGGGATGGGGCGGTATTGGCCTGCCGGGATACTGATACCGGCCAGTACCGGAAACGCCCCAAGGGGCGACATCGGCCTGGCCCAATGCCGGAATCCGGCCGGTACCGGGAACTTATTGGGAAACCGGGATGCCGGGAATACGGGATGTTCCCAGTGAGCCCCCGACACAGATCCCCGGCGTGGAACCGGTGGTACGGTAGGAAACCATCAGTGTGCCAGCGTGTTTTCGGGTCAGAGCCAGTCCAATTGCGGATTAGTGCCAGCGTAATAACAGATCAGTGCCAGCGTAATTGCGGGTCAGTGCCTGCGCAATTGCAGATCAGCACCAGTGTATTTGTCATTCAGTGTACCCAGCATAGAACCACTAGAATGCTAGCTGTGTCAGGCTTTAAAGCCCAGGAATGACATCCTACTGCATTTAAATTTTGAACAGCTAGCTTCTCAGTAGATCAAATTCACTTAAATGTGGAAATGCTAAATTTCTCAGTCCGAACTATTTTATTGGTTTTCATATCTTTTATAGGTGCTGACCGTTTTTAACATGTTTTTCGGACTTGAACCGAAACAAGCCAGTTTAGTATTTGTGCAATTTTAAGAAACAATTCTGTGTGAACAATTGACTTTCTCCATCTATACAGTATACTCATGGCAATTATTGTATACTTGTTGAGACGACATGTCCCATTCATCTGTCACCCAGATGCATATTGTGGGTAGTACAAGAAGGGAACATGCAAATTTTTTACCGTGACATTCTTTATTGTGACTCGTGCATCCATAGCAGCTAGCTCCTCAGCCAGAGTGTCCCTCATCGTCAAAGGCGGTTGGAACCACCAGTGGAGTGTCCGTCTTTATAACTCTGTTGCGCCTGCCCGCCTTCCTGCCCGTCAGCCACTTCTCCACCGCGTCCACGCTGCACCCTTGAGCGCGACTTTGTATGGCACCTGTAAAGAGAATTGTCAGATCACACAGATTAGTTGAGGGACAGGGGAAGCCAATATCTCGCATACTAGCTACACACAAGGTGCTGTTCACACACCGCAGTTTGTGAGCGTTTCCTTTGTGTAAATATAGGTCCCTCACCTAGCCTGCAATTCAAAGGTGACAGAAAGAGAGCACCACAGAAATGGAGATTCTGGGTTTGGCTACCACGCTAAGGTGCAGATTCTATGGAGGCATATGGCTATTTCATGTAACATCCTATTAATCTGAAATGGGGGGCGAGACGGGGCGGGGCGCAGAGATGAGTGGCTCAAAAGAGAGCAAAACTTCCTCAACTGACACTCTAACTGACAGTCTACAGACCAAGGCCTCTAAATGGTCTTCATTAGTTTTTCAACCTGAAAACTAACAGGATAACAAGACAAGACCAACAAAATTTTTTTCACAGTTACTTCAAAACGCTGCTTTTTAGTATGAAGGTTCCAAGAATGCTAACACTGGAGTTATTCATAATAAAGAATGCAAGTCGAATTTAAAAAAAAAACGACAGGAACTGACGATTTGCAGTATTTTGCATACTGCAAGACTTAAAAGGAAACTGAAGCTGTTCTCTATTTGAGGAAGAACACCAAAATCGTCTTGATTTGGCCTCCAGGATCACGAATATCGAGTTTATTTTTTTCAATCTGGTGCACGGAGGCTGCAGAAATTAATATCTAAAGTACAGCTGAAGCCCCTCTTTCCCGGGGCGTGACGTCATGCTAGGAGTTTTCGGAATTTCTGCTCTCGCTCATCTTCAGCTCCTGTCAAACCTATGCACGTGAACTCTTGCTATTTTTAAAAAGGTCAGAAATAGACGTCACGACTGGCGTCAGTGTGGAAAAATACAACTGGCAAGCTTGCAATTGCACGCGCTGCCCACACGAGCGACACGTGCTTGGCGCCCCAAAGATCCTAGTACGACGTCACGACTGGTCTGAGGTTTTTCGTGTCTTCTCGCGTCTAGTTACACCTTCGGGGAAAACGAAAGCGATATTCAGATTCACAGGACAAAAATACGCCAAAAGTCACCTCTAGCTCGTTTTTGTTTTCAAGAAGTGTTTCAGCTTTTTTTAGTTATCAACATATTTCAAAGATTTTGCTTGTCTATTGAGCTCCAATAGAGATACTATCAATTTAATAGCTAGTAATGAATATGCATTACCGATGACCACCTTACACATCATGGCGTCCTTGAACCTTGACTTTCCTCGGTAGCCCAGGCAGGAGAACCGCTCCTGGACTTGCTTTGAGAACAGGCGTCCCACCATCTCTCGCACCACCTTTTGCAGGTTCTTGCTGTCTCCTAGAGACACGAGCTGCTCCTCCTAGAAAGACAAAATGTGTTCTCAAAATGTAGATACAATGGTATGAACATGTCTCAAGTAAGAGAATGTGAATGCCCAGGTAAATGCAGCAAGCCACACTATACATGCATCAAAATGTTACAATATTTACTGGAGAGAGAATAAAAAATGTTTGAATATATTGCAACTCTACCTGTCTTAGACGAAACCAGAAAGATTAAGATATTTCCCTCCATACTCCGCTAAATCTCATTAGTCACATTCGTTGCATCGTTCAAATTGTCCAAACGTTTTGATGGATCATCTTTGCTCATCAGCGTCCACTCAGTAATTTTAATATTGTATGTGGTTCTCAAAACAGTGCATTCAAGACCCTACGCATCCTGAATTTGTTAAAGCTTAGTTTGCCGGCTAGTCACCCTGCAAATTTATTGCCTATTTTACGACTTTACGAAGACTGGAATTGAAAAAGGCATAAAAAGCAGGAATTGACCAAAACCGTCTTCATAGTCGCACAAAATGGCAACAGCAGCACAGTGTGAGTAGTTTTCTTTCCATATTTTTGTTTAGTGCTTACTCAGTGGTGGCCCTGTAGGCCAATGAACCAACTTACTCAGCTAAAGCCCGCCACATGTAATAATCGCTTGTGTGACTACCGTATGCTATGCCTGCAGACACAGCTATGCTTGCACTCACACCCCTTGAATGAAGTGGCGGATGCAATGACAGTTACTCTTTCACCTTGGAAAATTTATTTGCTCTCATAGGGTGACCTCTGGTTAGGACAGGTTAACATCTCATTTTGGAAATGCACTACTTATGTAAAGTAAAGATGGAATTCATTAAAATTTATCCGGCAACCCTTTACAAATTTGTTTGGGCATACGCATATGGTGGGCACGCTCAAAAGCGATTTTGGACTAGGCTAAAAGTTATTTTCAAGCATGTACCTTTACTTCTGTAGCAGATGCCAAAAGCACAAATGAATTTATCGCCTTAAATATATAGATCTCTTGACTATAGCCTCAAGTGAGAACAGTAATAAAACCAAAAAAAGCCAAATATATACTACAGCATCTCGATCCTTCTGCCAAGCAAGCGTTAAACACAAAAAGCACACAGGCGGGTTTGTGCGTGCTCCGCACACATACTCACGGCGAGAGTTGTTGCAGGTGCGGATTTTAACTTCTAAGGATAAAACGGGGGCAGAGGTGTCGTAGGAAATCAGCATGATTTATGATTATTTGCAGGCCGACATATTGTAAGCACCCAAAGGAAAATGTGTTGGGCGATTTCACTTCCCCCGTTAAGAAATGTTTTACTTAAAAAAATTTCAAGTGGCAGTTGAAAAATACTTAAAATGCCATTCAATGAGGATGCACATGGAGGCCTCTTGTCTACATGACCTTCGGGTGGAAAAAACTGTTCAAAAATGTAATGACGCACAAACACTTAATTTTTGGTGGCCACCGTCCAGCATTTCTCCCTTCAGTAGCCTCTATGAAACACAGTTTAACAACTAGACGGTGATTTTAAAAAGCGCAAAGGACCAAGAAGAGAAGGAGGGGACAGGACAGAGCGCTCTATCCTGTCCCCTCCTTCTCTTCTTAGTCCTTTGCACTTTTTAAAACCACTGTCTAGATGTTCAACCATCTAGCCCCCCAATTAATTCTGCTGCAGTTTAACAATTGCAGAAACTATACGCAGGCTACTAAAGCTGACTTGCAAAACGTGCAACTGGCGTTGCATCACCTTGACACAATTCTATCGCAGGGTTCAGTTTAAGGATGTCCCTTACAATGAATAGCCTTTCATCATGCATTGGCTGTGCGTGCACTCTGCTGTTATAAATAACAGAAGGCCCGTAATGAAGGTGTGGCATCTTACTCATTTTTAATTTGCCACAGACTGTGCTTAAAACACAGTTTGGGTGGGCGTCTATTTGAAATATTACAGTAAAAGGCTTCAGTCCACATTGCAACCCCATTTGCATAAATCTTCAGATAACCCAAGTTAAACCACAAAGTAAGAATCGCAGCCTGATACCCGTCAATATTGTGAAAAAGAGGACACATAAATACCGGCAGTCTCCTGTTGGTGAAGTTCTTCAGCTGCGCTTCTGCAGCACAAAACTGTTCCATGTTGCTGAGAGGCATCAGGAACAGCTCGGGTGGTTCAGGCCTGGCCAGTTCCTGGGGTGTCGCCTGTTCCCCGGGCCTCGCCTGCTCTCCCTGGTGCTTGAAAGACACCACATGCTTGTGCACCTGCCCAACAGACTTGCAGTTCCCTGTTCTGCTGCTGTAGGTGCCCATTCTGGATGTGCAGGTCTATCAAGACCTTAGCAGCTGAGCGTCGAAGGCTGCAAGATAAGCAAGGCATAACATAAGAAAGCATTACGTATTTTGCTGATCAACGTTATGCACTGATGATGGGAAGAAACTTTTTCAGAAACTTAGGTTTCGGGAAGTTTCAGAAGAACGCCCGAACCTTCAGGTGTTTCGGATGGGTTTAGGTAGCTTTGGAACGGTTGCCAGACACAGTGAGAGTGTTTCAAATTTTTGTAAAAATTTAAGAGACGTTATAACTTGAATGCAATATTCATAAATTTAATAAAAAAACATTCGTGTTAATCAAATAACCTTTCTGAAGGGGAGACACGGCCCTAATTTTCGTAACTTCACAGCTTTGGCTTGTATGGTCAATTATGAATGCTCTCACAAAGTTTTATGAAGTTTTTTGACAATCAAAGCAAATAAAAGCGATAGTGATTCTTCGGCGACACACGCGAGACGCGCTGCGCTTGGCTGTGATAAGCTCCAGTTTAAAAAATCTGATATATCGGTGCGTGGCTGTTAGGCCTAGCACGGTGCCTGTACCCTTGTTGGAACTGCCATTTCTTGGGCTTTCACGACAGCCTTTTTTTAAAACTATCAACCGTCTAAGAATGGGAGATAATCCCGTAAAGAACACTAGCCCTGGGACACAAAAGGAAACTCGGGCTGCAAGCGGCTGCTCTGTGGTCACATGATACCTCGCGCCTAGGCATATGACGCTTTAGAATGAATTGGCACTTCCAAGTGAAGCACGGGTCGTCAATTGCGTCCCTTGCTAAATAGCAGAAGTTCGCAATGCAGCTTTGTTTTCTATCGTTTCACTCGCAGCTTATAGTGCGTAACAGATGATCCTCCTTTCTTCGGTTCTGGTAGCAGACGACGCGACAGTGTCTTGTTTCCCGCAGCAAATGAAACTCTAGGGCAGACAAACCCTCCCTCTTTACTCACGTTAGCAGGCGACGTGTCTGTTAAAGAAATGTCAGCTCCTACAGTACAAGCCTGCCGAGATCTCAATCTCACCAAACACCAAAATCTGGCCATTGGTACAATATTTCAAGATACAAACACAAGCTGCACAGCACGGCGCTGAAGCGAACTTGCTGCAGATAAAAACGAGCCTCTAAGCTGTCCGTCGAACCTCTCCAGAGTAGGACAGCACCACGGCCGTTCTTGGCAGCATGCAATGCTTTCCCACAGCATTACGCGAAAGTTTCGTGACCAGTAGCGTACTGAAGGACTTGGTCACTACTGTAAATGTGCATGTGTCCCTATGAAGATTATGGAGCTAGCTAAATTGAGCAACTGCATGCAAGCTAATGTGGTCAAGCATGCTAACAGAGGGCAGATCAAAAATGTGTGCTAGCACATCATCAGGAGTTTAGATGAAAAGGAACAGTACAAAATAATACTTACCGCATTCCTGCAAACTTGATGCTCTGAACGAGACCGAGACAAGATGTCCGCCCCAGACATTTTGCTTGCCCTCACGCCGTTGTTTCATACTCACGTCGAACCACAACAGAGGGACGGGCGCCACCGCTATTCCGTCATTCTCTTCGATGAATTGTACTCCTCCTCCCTAGAATGAAAGGCGTGGTCAGACATGATGTTCATTCAAGTTACTTCACACTGTCCCAACTTCTCAACCTTTAGCGTACATTATAATAACTCCATGGCTATATCCCGATGCACGACCACAATGAAACACGACGACGTCGCATTCCGGTATACGCGAGATAGTAAAAGAGAAACAAACGGTGCTCAGTGCGAGTAAAGGTCTGTTTACACCATGCTTTGTAGCTGCGGGCACACCGGCGGCTGCTGTCTCGTGGAAAGAACGTGCACCACTTATTATGGACACTAAATTCCATGGTTCCGTATCCCTTTAAGCTGAGACTAGAAGCTCCGCCTCCAATGCAGGCTTTCTGCCCTTGCTAACACAAGTGCGAACGCGCAGGCACGCGCAACCAAAGCACTGCAGAAAGCAGCGAGCTCGCGCTGAAGGCGGAGATTCTAGTCTCAGCTCAGGGGCGAACGGAGTATACATTCCTTGCATATGACGACACGCTAGGTAAGGACGGGGCCCTGTACCATGCTGGTGGTGGACTTCACAACGCGCGGATGCGCTTACCAAGGCATATGATGCCGCTAACTGCCTGAACATACACCGTATTTTCATCGAAGGTACCTAGTTTTGTTCGATATGAGCTTGGAAAAAAAGCCGAGCTTACAATGATGACGTTTAGCCAGTACGTGCGGAATTTTTCAGCATTGGTGCGATTGCGCTACGAGCAGAAAGTTTCGATATGCCGCTAAGTTATAATGCAAAAAAATGTCGCGTCGCAAAAAAAAAAAAAAGTGCATTGCGCGACGCAAAATTTGACGAGCGGTTCTAGGAGTCGCCTATAGAAAAATTGTTAAGACTTTGCGAAGTATGGTAAACAATGCAAGGTTACCGTCATAATCTAAACCCTGATGCAAGGATAATTAAAATAACGGACAAGCGCCTCGCGGATGGCACAAACCGATGCCCCGGCAGCGGCGTTTCGACGAGCTGGCATGCCTTCTCCTACACGGCGCGGTCGGCCCCCGGAGACCGCCTTGATCTCCGGGCACCGCGCGGTGCCAGCCACCAGTGCTGGAACCCCCCTTAACCCCCCCCCCCCTCGGATTACGCGACGATGGGACGACGAGCTAGCGGGACGGCGAGACGACGCTCCTGACGCCCGACTCCTTCTTTTATTTTTATCTTCTCCCCCACTCTTCTCCCCTCACAGAGTCAGCGACAAAAGCACCCAGCCAACACCACCTAGAGGAGAAGGCCAGAACACGCCTCCGGTGACGTCACGGCAGCAGGCTGACGTGCGGCGCGCTATGAGCTGAGCTGAAGGCTTCGCGCGTATCTTTTACGTCGTAGAAACACGGGTTTTTGCACTATTTATTTTTTATGAGCAGACATGAGAGCTGTGAACGTCGAGTAATTGAAAGAACCAATTTTAGAACGCAGGAAAATTATCATAACCTACAATTATTGTAGTGAAATACAAGAAAGTGATATATTGAGACAGATGTGTTCTTTTTTTAGCGATAAACTGGGTGGTGTATTATTTCTGAACGACGTGGGAGCTGTATCAAAAAGGAATTCATATGAAATGGCAATCATCGAAGTAGTGGGACCAGATAAAATGAACTACAGTAACAATCGGGTAAATGATGCAGAGACATTCATTTAATTTTATTCACCTCAAAGGTATCCAAAGACTCATTACATGGGGGGATTAAAAAATAACATAGAAATAAGTAATTGAACATAAAAAGTAGACATGAACAAACAAAAATCACACACACACACACACAAAAAAAGAAAACTCTTATTAGCATGTCATTCTTATGATGCAGTTTTACAAATCAAGGTTCAGTACATAAATTGATGCACTTCTTTTTAAATGAAATGGGATATCTCTCAGTTACGATACGGTCAGGTAGTTTGCTCCAGTCAGTGTTGCAAAGTACAAAGAAAGAAAATAGGAAAGTGTAAGTATGGCAATGAAATGGTTCAATCTTGCAGGAATTATCTAATAAGAATGATATAAAATTGGCAGCCCAGACCTAGGTAGATTGAAAATCGGAATCTGAGTAATATACATCTGGAAAAAAACGCAATCGGGCTATTTTTCGTCTTCTTTCTAGATCATGAAGATTTATGCTAGCTTTTAAAGCGGAGACACTAGTTTCGGATGAATAATCACTGCATATAAATCTGGTTGCTTTGGTCTGAAAATTCGAGCCTCTCCATTAGGTAACTTAGGTGTGGATTCCAAATTATGCTTGAATATTCTAATTTTGGGAGGATAAATGTTTTGTATGCGAGTAGTTTTGTTTCAATGGGAGCTAGATCCCTACTGAAAAATCTAATTTGTATGAGAAATTTCTGTGTCCAATAAACACATATGAATCATACAAGATATATAAGAACATATAAGAAACTTGTAAGAAGTTTCTTATATGTTCTTATGATTCATGTGTTTATTGAACACAAGAAATTTCTCATACAAATTGGCTCTTTCACAAACCAAGTGTTTTTAGTGCGCTATCTGTTATTTGCTCAATCCATGATAATGAGTCTCTAAAATACACGCTCAAATACTTGTACGACAATCAGTGTTCTAGTGGTTGTGAAAGTAATGAGTACTGGGTTAGTGTTTTAGTGGAGGACTTAATTACGGACATCTGTTTGCACTAACGTGTGTCAATGTTCATCTGCCATAGGGAACACCATGATGATATTGTATCTAAATCGTCTTGGACAATATTGTGATCACTATAGGTGTATTAATTTTCCGGTAAATAACTCAAGCATCAGCGAAAAGTCTAATTGTCGATTTAATTGATGATTGTATGTCATTGATACGTATTAGAAACACTAGAAACCCGAGTACACTACCCTTAGGGACACCTGATGCAAGAGCAACGGGACCCAAATTGCCAGACAAGTATAAAAGTAATAACATTCTAAAATTGTGATGTGCTGGTTTGAAAAATGTATTGCACATAGTTCGAAATATATATTGCACATATTTTGACACACTTTTCTTAGACCTCTGATAAATCTGTATAGGTTCAGCAATTCAATGCTCTGGCTGTTCAAATATAGTACTTGTTTTGCAGCAAGCAACCTATCTGGTTACTACATCGAAAAAACACCTGCGACCTATTTCTCGGCAATGTCATAATGTGAAAACTTTATCTTTGCAAAAAAATACCGTAGTACCCGAACGTTGCCCCATACACTGATGTACTTCGACAGTACCGAGTCTATGAAATGACACAGTTAGGGCGGCCAGAAACAAGTTTTGTACACAAACAGAAGTGGGCATCAGAGCTTCATATTCAAAGTTGCTTGCATTTACAATACAGAAGAGAGTCGTAAATAAGAAATTGGTCACCTTTGAACATTGCGAAACGAGCCTCCTGGTATCCGTAAGTTCTGAAAATATCCGTCTTGAGAAATATTTATCACATGCATCTTGGATGCTGTAGATTTTGTGACACCGAGACACACAATATCTGTGCAGCATGTCGGCATTTACGCTGTAGCACCACAAGATACCCAAGAGACTGCTGCAAGGACACCGACTATCTGCACACACACACACACAGATTCACCGACTTCAGAGAGCAGTTGCCTTCGCATGAGGATGAAGGGCAAGCATGTTGCTGGCCGTACAGGAACTGATTTGTTTGTTTAGCCTTGACCCCTTAGCTTTTTTTTTAGATTTTGGGCTGGCACTTATAGTATTGTTGTCATCTTGCTACAAAGGTTTCTCAGTTGAATGTTTTCACTGCAGTCCAACACATGCTTCGGCTCGGACTCACAATGGGTTCACCATCACTGGCGTCACACATACTATTCCTTGGTCAGAGTTCGCTTCATGACATCCGTGACGGTTGGCAGCGAGGGTCTTTGATTGCAGAGTTTCAGCTTTCCATTTCTTTTGTTTGGCATTCTTGGCATTAATGGGAAAATTCATCTTGCTGCAAACATGTCACAAGAAAATGCTTGTGCATTTTCTGGTGACGAGTTTTAAAATGAGCTCACTCGTATGTTAATTTTCACAGGCGTCGGTCGAAGTCGGAGGTCTTCTTTTGGCGAGTAGTTACATTATGAGATATGTAACAAGTCGGCACTGGCTGGGCATCACCAATTGGTGAACAACATAGTCGTGTTCTACAGCATTTACACCAGGAAAAACAAGCCTTTCTATAACCGATTTTCATTGCGAGAGCAGTCTTCCTGTGCGAGCAAACTGTAGCCAACTTGTTTCGTGCTGTCGATGCGGTCTTGCATTTTTCGCCCCTTAGGTTTTTCAAGGTGGTGTAGACTGCACGGCTGGCCACATAGCCCAGGGCCGGGAGACTGTGTCTTATTTTTTTTACAGCCAAGGGCCACATTGCAGATATACCATATTGCAGGTAGGGGGTCAAGCATCCGCTCGCTTGGGAAGAGCTTTCTAGTTTCCATCCTTGCTAGCTGTAGTGATCGTTGAAAGCGCGCTCCTCAGCAGTATTTTGTTTTCATCTTCGTAAATGTGCCTTGTAAACACGTGATATTAGAAGCAAGCCAGTTGCCTATACATTCCAAAGCGTTCTTCAAGCTGTCAGTTTTCAGCTTGTTCCATGGAAGCCGTACAGTAGCCCGAGTTCATCAAAGCAGTCTCCGGGATGTGTATTTGACCGCTTCTGCAGGAAATAGAACGAAAAGGAGGAAATCATATTAATCCAAAGAAAGGCAGTATAATCGAAAATGGTTATAGAAATACAAAAAAGAAAAAAAAAGAAAAAGGAAAGAATGCTTTCCTTTAAAGTGCAGCTGAAGTGGTTCGGTATTTGAGAGAACACTGGCAGTGTTTCGAATATGGTATTTTGGATCACAAACATCAAAATTATTCTTAAATTTGATGTGCCGAATGGGCTATAATAATAATAATAATACTAACACTAATAATAATAATAATACTAATGCTTTTTGCACGAGCACATAAAACCAGTTACAGAAAATAATAATAATAATAGTAATATGCTCCATAGAGCTTCGTGGTGTGTGGTGGGATTCCTTGGGGAGCCTGAAGGGGCTCCAGCTAAATTGTTAGTATATGGCTTTGGTGTATGGATAAGTAAACTGGTGAATGGACCATATTCCGGCTTGCGTGCACTCCAAACTATAGCTCAAAGACCCGCTAAAATATAGGTCTAACTAGTTAGTTGTAGCGGATCATTTCTGCGCTCTGATGAGGATACGCAGAAACGACACAATGTACCTTTTTTTAATTGATGTGTTTGTTGCAATTGTGATAACCTATCACTTGCATAGCTTGCGAAAACATTCCAACCTGAACTCATAAATCAAGTCATTTTTATTTAGTTCTGCACCTACAAGTAGCGCCAGCATTTGAACATGTTGCTTCCAGGCCACAACCAAATCACTCCCAAGTATGCATTCAGCGAAAAGTAAAGACGAGAAACGAAACCACGATCATAAAAATTGAAAAGTTCTCACCCTGCCATGCCGTGCCGTCAAGGAGCGAGATCTTCCCATCGATTCGCTGTATAGTCCAGGATTTGGTAGTCATCCTTGCAGAAACTCAAATATGCACACTTTCACATTCAGTTTTCCTTCAAAGCGCGGATACACGTCTGTACGGAATGACAGCACCGACAATCGTAAAGCAACGTTCACAACTTCCCACACGACGCTGACGAGGCCGCGGTTGTCTTGCATTCCAAAATGTGCTCGAACTTCCGACCCTCGGCGTCCAAAAACCTACTCGCTTCTAGAGTTGTTCTAGTTGATTCCTCCCAGCTGTCCCAGCCAGAGTGTCGAACCGGAACCGAACCGAACCAAAAACCGGAACGTAACCGTTATTTTTAGCCGAACCGGAACTGAACCGAACCGAAATTCATGCCGCCATCTTGGAACTGAACCGGAACTGAACCGGAAAAAAATATAACGGTAACCGGTTCAAAACGGTTCACGGTAATATTTTTATTATTTTTTTATTACAAAATGAGCATTTGAGAAGTAAAAGGGTGCAGCTGTATTTCTATGTATTGATCAAATTGTCATACACCGATTTGCAACGTATGAGAAATTATAGGTTTTCGTGGCGCTTTTTTTTTTGCCTGTGCGATTAATCAGGTGTCACGCGGTCACGTGACGTTATGGTGCCAAGACATCCTGTCAAATAATGTCACGTCACGTTTCCCCGTGAAGCAGCCGCTGACTCACAGCGTGAAGTCGACTTAAATTGAGAACGCCTCTAGATGTATTAGCTTTGTGGACAGCGTGACGTCACATGCCATCACGACTTCTCCTCGCGAGTCACGTGACACCATGACATACTAAATTGTCGTGAGCCCGAGTCGACTGCTGGGGTTCTTGACAATCAGCGTCGCCTAACGTTCGTGTTGGCTCGTGTTCAACCAAAGGTGATACCTAACTCTAACAATGTCTAAAGCTCAAACCATGCTTTATTCTTTGCCAACCGCATCGCATGACTGCGGTGAACAGGGACGGTATACTATAATTAGCGTCAGATCACGTGGCCACTTGTTCTAATACCGAGTTGAGAAGAAACAAATGTTTCTTTCCTCTATTTTTTCGCCATCCGCCATTGAGAGGAGAGGAAACCTAATGGGCGATTTTGCAAGTTATCAACGTCAGGGGTCAGCTCTTAGCGGTGTTTACTGTAAATACAAAAATTGTTGCACAAATTATTTTACATGTATACATCATTGAGACACCCAAACATGCTTTCGTTGTTGCTGAACATTCTCAGAAAGTTGTCCCCAAGAATAGAAGCATTGAAAGGGCTAAATAGGGCTTATTAATCCGTCGATCAACACAACTGCAAGTGTACGGCCGGGGTACCTGAAAAGAAGGATTCTTGTAGCCTCAGAGAGACAGCCGAACGTTGGCAGCCGCTTAAATTCTCGCAATCTTGTTTAAACTTCGCAGTTTTTGGGTGCAAAATAAAAGAAGTTGAGAATTACGGTTAACAAATGACACGAATATAATTGTCGAATTGGTACCCCCTACGAAGGAGGGAGTCTCTCAGAATTAAAAAGTATTCTCTGGACTAGCATCGTAAAAAGAAAAGGGGGAGGGGGGGGGGGGCGGGCGCGGGGTCTAAAAACATATTGTGGTGTAAAGTTTCCTCTGCTCCACTTCTTCGGCACAGACCAGACCGCGTGATCCTGCAAAACTATTTCTTTTGCAAAATCAGTCCGGCTAGAAAGGCCACTTTCGTGGTGTCAAACATTCGCGCCGTTACTCGCGACGCCGCATCAAGCAAGAATAACTTTTTTTTTCTGAATACATGGGTTGCACTTGGGCCACTAAATAAGCTACGCTGCAGAGTAACGACATTTGGCCATGTGGTGGCTTAAAATCGTGGTCCCCAGTTTTCTGAAGCTTTATCTGAAATCACAGGAAATGCTTTTCCGTCGTCGCTCCACAAATGTTTAAACCGTCCGCGACAGAGTGAAGCAATATTACATGAGCGTCCTAACACCGAATCTAATGCTGGGGAAGTCGGACTTTTGAATCATGACGATCGGCAGTTGCGTCTGCTCTGCACAAGCCCCAAAATGGCGGCGCCCATAACAATGTCGGGGAACGGAGTGCCAATACTCTAAGCGCAGTTAATGCAGAGTGCATTTTGCACCACAGGATTGGATTTTCTAAGCAAAAATGAAAGATGTTTACAATCCCCTGTAATGCCGAATTAAAGCGCAGCTCTTGAGGAGGGAAGGGTACTGAGGGGAGAAAGTGAAAAGTCCCCCAATACTAACATGTGAGTCGATCGACGTGTGCTTAACTCAGGTCGCAGAAAATGCACATCTTTGGTGAGAGCATCGCGTGAAAATTTAGCGGGTTTAAGCTGGACAATTCTTTTCCCTAACTGTAGCGGGGAATGTTTTCCGCTAAATTTAGCGGGTAATTTATTGTCATAATGATGATGACATCGTCATCGCCATCGTCACTGACGACGTCATCAGTGACGTCACCAGTGACGTCATGTGTGACGTCATCAGTGACGATGAGGATGACATCATCACGATGACGACATCCTCATCGTCATCGCGCGGTTACGCCGATGGCTACGGCGAAGCCGCTCAAGCTGGAAACGGGCGCCTAAGAGCTGCGCTCTAAAATATTTCTCAATGACCACTAGCATATAGTGCGATGATGTCACTAGCAAACTATGTTAAACTGCTCAGTTTTCTGGTGAAATGCGATGTTCTCAAAACAATACTCCGTTTCACTTTAAGCGTGAGCGTAGCAGAACCTACAAGAACGAGCTCCGGGCTGTCAGTGTCCTTGCGAAGCACGCGTGCTCATCCAGTGCAAGCACTGGTCAGGACCACATGCTCGCTCTTGTAGCATCGGCTGCGTCTGGACTTAAAGGAACCCTGCAAAGCGTTTCTGGCCATTTTTTTTCTTAATTTGCATCGCGTTCGCTCGAGCTAGTGAGTGGGACTCTAGCAACACATAGAACACAAAATAAATAAGAAATTTGATGTATTTTAAACCTAATAGTTGAAAGACGTTAAGAATTTAGAGCACATTTTGTTTTTGTTGATGACGTCCTTGGTTTGAACCATGAGAACTGAAACGACAAGAGCCTGCAACAACTATGCGCTATCGTCCTAAGTGTTGGAAATTAACACCCATTAATGAAGATTTGAACGCCCCGTGCACCAGTTTACGGATGTTCCAAGCGAACATATGAGTAAGATTCACGTGCTTCAAAGGATGTCGTCATTATCCGACGCTCTAAGACCAATGTCGTCACTGAACGCTCGTGTTTGACACTGAGAGGCACGCCTTTGGAAGCAGCATTTGGTTTTCTTCGTCCCTTTGCAGTGCCCCTTTAAGCTAAAACGAAGCATAGCAGAAGGGGATGTCAAAATTGAAAAGTTTTGCATTATATACAGGAGTATTGCGGTGATAAGCGGTAGCCGAATAAAATTCTAGAGCGCGCATGACTGATAAAAAACCGAGTTGTAAAATGAGGCCCCAAAACAAGTGCGCGTAAAAACGAATATAACGTTAACCTCCCAAGACGGTAATTTGCGAAGTTTCGAGCTCATGCAAGCCGTTGTCCAAATGTGATTTAAAGGGACAATGAAGGCAATTTAGGACATCTTTTGGCGATTGAACTGGGTTCCAGGCACGTCTCAGGCCACGTTGCCCAAATTTCAGCCGAAACCGGCGCTTGTGTGCCGCGCAAATCAATAAAACAGTCGCGGTAATAATTGCACCGGGATCGACTGGGGCGACGCCCCGAGAGTTGCGGGAGAAGCCAGGAGAAGCGGAGCTCGCGTGACCGATACGGGGCCAAGACGCGCGACGTCACAAACGGCGCGTCGCGCCGTTTGTGACGTCGCGCGCCTTGGCCCCGCCAAACGAGCTGACGCGTGCCGTTTGCGACGTCGCGCGTCAGCGATTGGTCGCTGACGCGCCGCTTGTGACGGTCAGAACGGCCAGATCGCTGCCGCTCTCCCCTCGGCATCTCCCCGGCGTCCGTCCTTCGGCATGCGGGCCGCTCGTTGCCGGCTGTGCGGTCTCCGTCGGGTGATAGCAGAGGCCGCCACGCACGTACTCCCGTTCCGTTGGTGTTCGGTTACCGAACGGAAGCTCGAACTCGCTCGCGAGAGCGGCATTGCCGTCCATGTTGACAAATTCGGCGAAACGACCGCGCCACCGCGCTGCTATAACCCACCGCGGTAACCAGAGTCTCGACGCCCTAAATGCTACCGGTACCGACAATTCACATGTGACGTCACTCCGTACGTCACCTCCGTTTTCGGAGGCCCAAAAACGAGAAACGCAGATAGTTGAGTTTCGGTTTCTTCAGTTCTTTCGTAGGTATAGAAATATGCGTCACAAATGTCTATAAAAATTTAGGCAGTATGCCAGGTTCCCAAGAAGCCTAAAAACACAATTTAAACAAATTAAATTAAATCGCCTTCATTGTCCCTTTAAATTAGAAATATAATGTTTGTTCTTCGCCCTATTTATGTGTAATTATGAACATCATTGCACGTATCTCTATTAGAGAAATACGGACCTCAAGCATCCAAGTCCTAAACAGTTAGGAACCCGACGTGTCAAAACCGATGCGCTTTTTTCATCAGGGGCGACTATTTGCACGTGGACAGCAGCAGCTTTTTTTTCCATCTACAGTGTGTCGTTTGCTTCACTCACGTTGTTTTTTTTTTTCAGGTGCCCTAGTTCGTTTACGTACCCGATGGTTACGTGCCTGTCGATCTATTTAGCCCGACCTATTCAAACGTCGGGCTCCTAACTATGTAGGGTTTGGTTGGTGAAGGTCTGTATTTCTCAATTTTTTTACCCAACAAGACGGAGTTCCGTCAAACGTGTTTACGCTTTAAAAATGCATCTCTATATATTCCTTTTTGCAGTAAGGCATCCTGTATAGGATTAATTAGAAGAATACCATTTATTATATTTCTTTCTGCACATTTCGGACATTTGTCTTCAGATCGATAATCTGAGCACACAGTCCTTCTTGGAATACCCGGCGACCCCGTGTTTCACACTGCCAAACAGCGAACATAAAAACACATTTCCGCCGACTCAACCGATGACGTATATTTGAGTATCGTCCTCCTGTGTCGGTGTCAAGCGGTTATGTGAGCTTCATACAGTCAAATGTATAGATGACAATAAAAAAAATATATTTTTTACTTCCTGAAGATATGACGACATAAATAAAGGGACGATCACTCTAAGGATATACATCATAAGTAAATGCACCACAAAATTATATAAAATACGCTCTGCAAATTTCTTCCGGCGTTTTTATTCTCGGTAGGCATGTCTATAAGTGATTTTGGTATGCCTTAAAAAATCTTTTTTAAGCTGATTTAAATAACTTATGTGCTCCTGACGCATATTCAACTTCTCAAACATATAGAAGTATGTTGCCTCTTTTATGTGATGAACAACAATTTTATGTGTCCGTGGGCTGTACGAAAACGAAGTACACTGAGAGGCTCGTAGCGGAGCTATGATGATTGCTCACGCATACCGTCAGAAAGTGACCAATTAAGTAGCTGCAATGTCCAGTAGAGTAGAAAATACTACTTTGTTCTATTTAACAAAACAAAAAAAAAATATCAAGGGTGATGTTTTTTGTTTTTTTTTTAATTGAACTGACCCACATTTTGTCAGGAAAAAACCTCAAACGCCAAGCTATGTCGTAAATGTTCACTTCTGTACGCGCTATTTTAAGACAGATCCAATTTCAGTATGAAGGTCACTCTTTTCTGCATGGTTATTCGCCTGCATCATTCTGCTGAGTGCAAACTATGTTGCTCAGGAAAGCAAGCGTTGTGATTGTCTCTCAGTGTTTCGATAAAAGGTGGAATGAAAGGGTTTGTCCTAAACCTTTCTTGACATTTTGAAAATATTATTGCTTTTAGCGCAGTTGCGTCGTCATCATACATATTGTGAAACGTATTTTGTAAACTATATTTCAGGATATATATGGCAAGGACGGGCCCAAATCATGATTTTAAGTACCGAAATTATTTTCCAAGTTCAACAGCACAACAGGATTAGATTTTTAATACTGCGACCCAAAGTTGTACCAATCATGGGTATTTCAGGCGACCTACCAGCCTGATAACCTTTCGATTAAAATAAAATATATGCGACCTAGGTTAAACAAACAAACAGGCGTCTAATCATATAAGATAATCTGTACTACATGTCACCTTAGGTCCGAGCACGGCCGATGTTATGAGCCGAAGGGTCAATCAACCGGCGCAAAAAGCGCGACGTCATGGCGTGCTTTCTGCGCTTGATAGGACTAGCCGGCGTAGGAGCACCCACAGAGAGACGGCAAATAGCGGCTGGTCCTATCAACTGCAGAGAGCACGCCATGACGTTGTGCCTTTTTCGCTCTTTGATTGCCCCTTTGGCTCATAACATCGGCCGGGCTCGAACCTAAGCTGGAACGAAGTATAGCTTTTCTTTTGCTGTTTCATCGAAATTAAATAGCGAAATTTATTTTTGGTACCTGAAAATAGAAGTGGATTATACGAATGATAAAAAAGGTGTATAGTTACTCGTTTCACTGTTGAAATAGTGCCTATTGCCAAAAAAACGCGGAAAATAAATTCTCAGTTTAGCGGTTCAAACCGGTTCGAACCGGTTCGAACCGGTTTGAACCGTTATTTTTTGCTCCCCGGAACTGAACCGGAACTGAACCGAAAGCCGTAAACCTGAACCGGAACCGAACCGAAAAAAATTTCGGTTCGACACCCTGGTCCCAGCCTCATTGTCACGTGAGCCAACCCGCAGGAGTAGCTAAAAAAGCCGTTGAAGAAAGGCACGCGACAAACGGCCGTTGAGGAGAAGGAGAAAAATAAAAACGCGACGCCGTGGCGCCTTTTTTTTGTTTGCGCCGCGTCAAGCGTAGAGGGAGAGGGAAAGTAAAAGAGAACGTGCATTGCAAAGAAGCCAACTGTCAAGGGGAGCCTTGCGGAGAAGCGCACTACCAGCTCAGCCTACTCATACGGACGCTCCTTGAAGGGAGAGAGGGAAGCGCTTCGGCTTTCTATCTAGGTGGTGTTGACCCAGCGCGCGTACACGATTGACTTCGTTTCTCTCCTCCTCCTCCTCCTCCTCCTCCCCCCCCCCCCCACACACACACAGACAATTTCACTTCAACGCTTACAACACACGGAAGCCGCCGCCGACCAATCGCCGACTCGCAGGGCTCGCGGCGCGACACCCGCATGTACTCGGCCGGGAGCCCCAAAGGTACGCTCGAAGCGTGGAAGCGGCGCGATGCAACGAAAGGCAAAGGGCATCTACACCACAAAGGCCAAAAGCCGATGCAAAAACGTGAGCGAACGTAAACGGTAGAAAAGTGCCGTCGCTCGCCACTATGAAATAATCCGCGGCTGCGTCCCTTTCCTGCTGCTCGTACTTCCTCTTGCTTGACGGCTACTCCGTCTCGCAGGACATGCCGACGAAACGATCGTCGGGATACGGCGAAGGGCCGTGGAGTCAACCACCAGCATGGTGCTTACCGTCGTTGTTGAGCGGAAGTTGGTTCACTAGGCCTACGTACGACGAAACCGACAGAACACGAACATCAAAGCACGGGCGGTAACTTCGAGCGATTTCTGCCCCGCATGGATTTACATGCAGCGCTTTCACTCGCTACCACGGTCACATACAATTTTTTAACCCTGGAGCCACCATACCTGAACCACGCCGCGAACCACGCCAACGCTGAGCCAACGCATGCGTTCTCTCTAGGGTGTCGTGAACCGGCCGAGGTTCGAGTTCGACCAGGTTCGACTTTTTCGACCTTTTAGTGGAATGTTCGACGAACCTTGTATTGAGGTTCGACTCGTGTGCGCATGCGCGACAGGCTGGCCAGTTGGCTTCGGATTGGATGCTGATGGCTAAGGTATGAATTAAGGGCACCGCTGATTGGTTATTTCAATTAATACAGTACTAAACAATTAAGTTCTAAACTTCTTCAGTAATTAGAATTGGTTTCTTTTAATTGCAGCTGTTACTAAAATAAAATAACCCCTTATGTAAAAAAAATATCCAAACCTAGTCATGCTTGTATCAAGGTCTGGCCACACTGTCCACAAAGTCGAACCGGTCGATTCTCGTGAAAAGTGCGAAGGTTCGTCGTACCGGTTCGACCCAGTCGAACCCGGAAAGTTCGACCTAAAAATCCGGTTCGACAAAAGTTCGCGACACCCCTAGTTCTCTCGCTCGCCGTTTGTGTTTGCTTACCTTATCCGGCTTTGGATTGGATGTTGGATCGGCTTTCTAGTAAAGTCTATCAACAGCTGGCTGGATGCTGGATGAGGTCTGTTCTAGTCTAAACACAAAGTCGCAAATATTGAATTGCGCTACTGTGCTACTCTAAAAATAAAAACAAAATAAAAAAGTGGACAGGAAGGAATATAGGACGTTCCGACGAAGTCCACTCTGGGAACCACTCAGTTTCGGTTTCGTTTGAGTAGCTTCCTTTCATGCTATCACGCCGTGACCGAATGCGCCGCTTGCGTTTTCGATTATCTGACTTTTCACGAATGTACAATACATTCATTCTGGAACATACAAAACAAAAACTGGGGCAATATCCTTGGTTCCCGAAACACCGGATATTGTGCGTGCATGTGGAAACGTAGTAAGTAAGACGTGGCTTTGTCATCTTAACCAAGATTGCATCTTTGAGCTTAATTAAAAAAATCCCGTCTAGTACCAGTGAACTACAACTGAAATTTGGTCACCTTGAGCATTACACATATTTTGTTTCCAAACGTCTGCTTCTTTTTACTTCACTGGACGAAAAGCAAGCCGCATCCTCACAGGAGTATCAAAGTTGAGCCCAGCGTTGACGCATGAACGTTTAAGGAAACATAATAAATTCGACCTCACTACTGCACAAACATTACTATGATGTCTTCCTCGTGTCATCATATATCGCCCACTCAAATTTTACGCTGATAGGCGATTAGGTTTTCGCAAACGCTGAGGTTGGCTATCTACGACGGAGGCTCTAACAAGCGTCTCCTACTCTTCGCTAAGCCCTTTTGGACGAGCTTTTACTGACGTCCAAGATCTGTGTCTGCACAATGTGTCTTAAATTATCTCGGCATACTCAGTCAGGAATAAAGCAAACACATCAGTTTTACGGCCATTAGCAACCGTCAAATGCGCTTTGAATAATTTCGTTCCTTTGGCACGCCGCAGAGAGGTTCACGCTCGTCCGGCGCACTTCCGGCGAACGGTGCGACGTTCTTCACACAATTGCTCGACTTTTGCTTTCTTAAAACGGTTTGTATGTGGGAATGTGCCTATTTGATTGCAGAAAAAATTTATGTGCATACGCGATGTTGAGTATTAGTGGAATGCAAACGGGTGGGGACTTAGCTTCGTGCAGTACAACAAGCATGTGTGAAGACAAGATATACGTCTCGGGCTTGTGCTAAAGCTTCGAGGTCTGGCCATTTAGGTTAGTTTAGAGACCAAAAATGATGCTCTCGAGACCAGAAAACGTGAGATCATGGCCGTTAATAGTCCACGCTCTTTGTATAATCTCTTGTCAACGTGTCGATCGAAACCGAAACCATGCCACTCTCCTCCCTGGCCAACTAGTTCCCAAAGTGCAACGCGCGCCGTGTTGCACGCAGGGGTTTATGGAAGTAGTCCATAGAATCCCCTAGCAGTGGTAGCGAGAAGCAGATCTGGTTTTAATAAGCGCGTAAGAATTAAATGTAGTCACCCTTTCTGGTTCAAAATAGGGTGCACGTGATGTTTCGATTATGATCATGCAGAACGATGTAAGAAACGAATGTGCCGCCCAAACTGCGTCTTCCTCGAACAGACCGCTCGGACCCGGAGTAGTTCTCCGAGCAGCCTTTTTCGGGGGAGTACGAACTGTAGTCACTCGCAACATTTCAGTTTCGTTATCAACGTTGCCGCAAAAAAATGATAAAGTTTCGCTGTTTTTTTTTGTTTTTTTTATTGCATGGTGGGCTTTTTTGTTGTGCTTGCTTTTGTTCCTCTTGTCATGACCGACTGGCCCGAGCATACTGCGGCGATGACATCACTGCAGTTAATTTCAGGAGGTCTAATAAAACGCAGTAGCAGCGAAATCAGCGACAGCGACGAAGATACCATCTTAGCTCCAGCTCGAGTGACCACGAGGCAGCCGTTCTCGGCGAAGTCTTTGTCGACTCATTCGCCTTGCCAGCGAAGAGGCCCAAGATATGGCGTTACGTCGAAGACGTTGTGCGTGCCTATTCGGATGAAGAGCTAGGTATGTCGTCTGCTAGAAGACAATACGACAAATTCCCCTCAGATGGAACTCGCCTTCGGAGATGACGGTCGCTTTACGGCATACGTGTTTGGTATTGCTTAATAGACCCTTTGAAAAACGTACAGCGCCACGACGGCAGGGAATTTTGGGAACCCTCGGTACAGATCACGCGCACGCGCTTTCTCGTTGCGCCTCCGCGACTGCGCGCGCGTCCCGGCAGCTACCGCCAGCAGCCGTTGCAGCCGTCCCGCCGAGTCGTACGTCGTTACCGGCGTACCGTATCTGTGGCAGCGTAAAGGCATCGTGACAGTTGAACTCATTTCAATACTTTATTCGTCGTAACTTACCTTCACGTATTGAATTGAGGTGTCACCGAATCCATTCAGTTTGCACCGCAACCGTGGCAGGTTTCGACCAGGTTCGACAAAGCGTTGGTGCAGCAGACGACAGAGCCGGTACGAAGGAGAGGGATGAGAAAGGGGCAGCCGTCGGCTCGCCACTAGCCCACGGTGTAAGATAATACTCTTCACTCGGCTCTTTGTTGCCGTGGTAACATGTGCCTGCTCGCGTATGCCACGTGGTAGCGGAGTGAGGGCGAGGGGCATACAGAGGACTGTCGAGAGTGTGGCACCCAAGCGACGCCCGCTGCAGCAGAGAAGCACCCCAAGACAACGCTACAACCTGCAAAAGCCCGCCGAGGAGAGCTTCCCGCACCCGAAAGAAGATTGATGATAGTTCGGGCGAGTCCAGTTCCTCGGCTCCAAACTACAGTACCACTTTCCTCAAAGAACGAAAGCTCTCAGATAAACGCATTAGGCACGAATTTTATAAATCAACCTCACTAGTGTACCTTAACGCAGGCATTACCCCAAAGGGCATGGCGCTTTCTCGCTTCCTCTCACGTGAACAAACCATGACCAACATGACCGATCGGAATGGCAACAGGTGCTCATTGATGCTTCACTAAAACTGGTCTCAAATAGCGATTCATTATAGCGACAAACAAGAAAATATTTAACTACCGTGAAGCTCGCACTTCTCCGTTCAAATGGCTCCTTAGTGACGTACAAAATTTGCGCCCTATCTGAATTCGATAAAAAGAAACGCCATGACCTCGAAACAAATCGAAACTACGTAAGCAACAGGGCGATAAGGCTCCTAACCCTGTTTTACCTCAGCTTACTGACATCATTTAACCATAGGGAACATACTCAACCGGCCATGTAGCACAACAGATGATAGGTCAAGCACTAGTGCCACTTCTGGCACTACAATTGTTAATTTATCTGGAGGGCTATATCAACAAAATAAAGCTCCTTTCGAGAGGATTGAATTTCTGGCCCGCCACAGGTTTATTGACGAATTTTAATTACTACGTAACCTCGACAACTTTACTCGAAATTTAAAATTATGGGAATACTTCTCGGACAGAACTTCCAGCTCCAACACCTGTCAGCAACGTCCAACAAGCGACTGAACGCCGAAGGCTTACCGTAACGATTATCTTAACTTGTACATAGCCGCTGTGCAAAAATACATTGTGCAGGGAATATCGCAGGCAGACGAGAAAACGGAATAACCTCACTAAATCTGAAAGGGCTAGCCTAAAGAGCCCGAGCATTAGGAGAGACATAACAATAAAACCGGCCTATAAAGGTGGATCAATTGTGACTCTTAGCACCTTTGAATACATCCGAGAAGGATATCGCCAACGAAATGACTCCAAAGTTTATGAACCTCTCGAAGATCACCTACGGTGCACCACACTCAGATTGTGACCTCGGTACTCAAGGAACTCCTAGACGAGGGAGGAATAACTACTAACGAACATAAATAATGAAACCGGTACAAGCCTTCCCCGGGCCGCTCCTACATGCTCTCTAAGATTCACAAACCTGGTAAGACAGGGCGCCCAATCATAACCGGAGATAAATACAGTAACCGAACCCATATCGGGATATATATGACAGTTTAATTAAACATAAACCAACAAGTCTCGATTCGTACATTAAAGACACAACTAACTTCTTAAGGGAAATATCAAATGTATGCATACCAAAAGAATCATATCCGGTGACAGCCGATGATCATCGCTGTACACGAACATCCCACACGATGATGGAATAATTTCTTTAATTGGCATGTACCAACTCCACAAACATCCGGATACCCCAGATAGACACGTCAACGGCAACTCTAGTGAGGCTTGATTTAGAACTAAACAGGTTCGAATTTAGATATAATAACTTTAGGCAGGTTAGCGGAACCGTGATTGGCACCAAAATGGCCCCGAACTATGCCAACGTATTCACGGGAAAATTGGAGCCTCAGTTTTTTTCTGAAGGTCCCGTAAAGCCACTAATATACAAAAGGTTTATAGATGATATATTTATTGTCTCGTCGCACACTGAGGAGGAGCTGGTGAACTTCATAGATCGATACAACGATGCTCATCCGGGCATCCGCTTTACACATTTGTACTCTCAAACCGAAATAAAGTTCTTAGACGTCAATGTTAAAATAGGCGAAGGTAAACTCGTCACTAGCCTGGTGACTTAAGCCAACAGATCGACAGAAATACCTGCATTATCAAAGCGACCACCCACACCATTGCAAGAACAGCTTTCCTTATAGCCAAGCTCATCGTTTCAAACGAATTTGTTCTAAAGAGGCATATTTTGTTGCGAGCAGCCAAAATTTAAAGTCTGCGCTAGAGAAACAAAGTATCCACCCCGTATAATTGACGATGCAATCAGAAAAGCCAAGCAACTGAGCCGAGCATACCTTATCAGCCCGCGCCCCCCGCAAGCGACACACAACGCACAAATCTATATCTAACTTACAGCATGAACCATCGTACTGTATATAATATCTCAAGACGACATTATAACATTATCGAAAAAAGCGAGCGTCTTAAACGCGCATTTCCATCTGCCCCTGGGGTAGTCCACAGACGATCGCGTAACCTCAAAGACGCGCTAGCAAACTCTCGGATGAATTTATCGGCACAATCTAACGAATGTATGCCATGCATGCACCCAGAGTGTCTGATCTGTAAACAGATGCAGCACACAAACACGGCCAGCTGCACGGACTCGCAGTTCTCGATCAAAATTTTAACATCTGCCTTGTCGAATGTCGTGTGCTTACTTGAGTGTACCGTATGTGAAATGCAATACAATGGGCAGACTAGAACGGCATTTAGACTGCGCTTTAATAATCACAAATCTCACGCCATAAATCTTCCGACACTGCCTCTATCCAAACATCTCGCTCTCCCGGAACACTCGTTTAATAAATTGTCAGTGACACTCCTCGAATCTGGATTTAATTCAAATCGCAAACGTGAACAGTGTGCATCCTACCTAATTTACCGATTCAACGCAATTAAGCAAGTAATAAGCCCCGGTACTCTGGCATCGATTCAAATGCTATGGACGAATAGCAACAGTGATAAGGGGGCATTTTTAAGGTCCCAGACTATATTGTTAGCAGTGGTACTGTGTTTGTGGCAGGAGCTGGATCATCAACTTTTTTCTTCTATTTTCAGGTTTTATTATTCATGTTCTTTCCCTTTATTTCTTAGGTTTAACATTGTTCCCTTCCAGGTCTGGCTCATGCATGCCCCACGGAACTACCCAAGTAACCATGCCGTTTTTTTTTTTGTGACAGCATGTTATTTTGGGCGTGTAACTTTCATCTATTGTACGCTATCGTCCAGGTCACCCCTGCCCGCCCGGACACAAAATCACCCTGCGCCCCCTCTCAAGGAACTGCAACCGTCATCCCACCGTCTGTGAGCCTTGGCCCCGACCGCCAAGCTTCTTCACCCGGATACAAACTGCCCCACGCTTCCCTCTCACGGAAGCTCCAACCGACAACCCGCCGAAATTTAGACCCGACCGTAGCATTGTATAAACGTTTGCCCATCCGGAACTCTCCCTACGCTTCTTTCTTGTGTAAAACTTCCTGATTTCTTTTATAGACAAGTGTTACTCCTGTTCATTGTAATGTTGAGAGTTGTCTGAAGTTGCTCTTTATGATGGAAGTACCTTGTAATATTATATATTTTTTGTGTTCTTTAAATATATTTCTCGCCACTGGTATGTACATAACGAGGGAGGAGGACCAGTTAAGCTGCTTGGACAGCTTTCTTCCTCAGCCCCCACCATACATGGGAAATAAAGCTATGATTATTAATATTATTATTATTAAACGAATATTTGCGATATCGCCTCCAGGAATACCGACGTGTGACGCATTTTTTTCACGTTATCAATCTGTTTCGTTCTACTTACCGAATCGTGCGAATTTAAATATATTTGTTTATTTTTTAACGTTTACTGTGAAAGTTATATTAATATTTACTTTAAAGTTCCTGAAACTTGTCTCAACTAGTGGTTAACTGAATAAAGTATATACATTATTTGCGTCGTAACAGCAATTTAAGTCCGTCGTTTCGTCATACTAACGCTCGAGTACGTAGTTTATGCACAATATTCTAATAAAAAATGAATAGACATCATCACAATGTTCAGTATGCAATATAGAAATGACTGATAACAAAAAAGTGACACGTTCTGCTCAGTTACGTAAAAACATTTCTTTATGATGTTTATCTTGTTTACTGTTATTGTTTTGTGCCGGCCTTGTTTAGACCTACCGGCTTGTTTAGACCTATTTTTAGACCTACCATCTAGGATAACTAGATGGTAGGTCTAAAGTATCGACTCCTTATTTGTTTCCCTGACAACAGAGAAGGTTGACAAAATAAATCCCCGGAAAAGGAAAAAAGAGGGACAGTGGAAAACATAATCTTCGAACACAACTAGACGACTGCAGGCGACCGAAAAATCCGCCAGGTCCGGGTTTCGAGCCCGGGACCTCTACATTTCCAGTGGATTTTTTCGGTTGCGCACCAGTCACCTAGTTGTGTTTGGAGATTTAGGTTTGTCCTTTGTCCTTCTTGTTCCCCTTCTCCAGGAATTATTTTCGTCATTCTTTTCCAGTTCGCTTGCACCTTTGCATTTAATAGCATTATAATCATAAAGAAAACGTTACCATGTGCGACATTTTACTTTCGAGCTTACGGGGAAGCCGACTTGCTAGCACCGTGTCTGGGGTTCAACATATCTTGCTCTTTGCTTTCTCGAATATTAAATTTTAAGGTGCGTTTACACTTAGAAGTTTCGAATGTGGCGCGACGGACTTTGTCGCAAAAGCTGCAGTGGCATTTTCAAAGCGATTGTTTCATGACAGTGCGTTCCAGACCACTTTTTAGACCGCTCGCCAAGTCGACCGGCGGTTGAAATAATCAGAGGCTGCTTAAAAGGGACGAGTTGTGCGTCACACATTTGTTTACCCAAGGCAGGCTTGTGGGACAGGCGACAAACATGGCCATCCAACATTTAGGGTCACTGTAAGAACATACATATATACAAAGCAATGTAGGTCTCTGCGGCAGCTCGATTCGAGGCAATTAAAAAGCGCATTTTTTATATATTAAACAGCCCCAGCTTTATTTAAATGAGCGCTAAAAAAAAGAATTTGGCTTGACAGCAAATCTGTGGTTATCGGATCAAAAGGTTCGGACTGGAACTTCAAGATATCTAGTAAGTTCACGCCGATGGAACGATTGTGCTTTATCTGCAAGTCTCTAAATGACTCAAGGCGACATCACGAGTCTTTTTCTGTTACGGCGAAAACGACTCACGTGTAGATGACCACCAACAAAAATGAAAAAGCAGCGACAAGTGAAACGTGAACCCGAGCTGCGGTGGGAAGGAGGGAATCAACGCGGCTCCTGAAAGCTTCCGACAAGCGACTCGCCGATCGCCCACATTGTGAACGTGATTTGTCGCGCGTCGCACGTCGCTAGTTGGTCGCGCAACTGCTTTGAGTCAAAACTTTGAAAGCGCCTTTGGACCGAAGGTTGACGAGCAGGAAGCTTCTTCAAACTGCGCACATCGTATGTTTCATTTAGACACGTGAAATAGATTTATTTTAATAAAATCCATCGCGGCTTCAAAGCGGCCATGTTTAAGCGGGCAGCACGAAGGCCAACAAAGCGGCGCGCTCAGTCGCGCCTTCTTTGGTGCTTAACAGACGCACGATGGCGCATGCGTGGCACCGCCGGAGCATGCGTCATCATGAAAAATGCGCCCCTTTGTCTCCTGCAAGGGCGACGTTCGCTTCTCACGCAATACCTACAGTACGAAATTTGAGACCGTCACGATACTCTTCTAAAGAGGCAGTTGGTCTAATAGCCTGGGAGGTGGGTAAAAGTACTGGGAGAGCGCACTTCGACATGCTGGTTACTAGTCTAGTCAAAAAAATATTTACTGTATTTGGCATTCAGTCAATTGCAATCAAGGTGCGAGAATTGCTTAGCTTTTAAAGGAGCTAGCTGCACTTTCTTTGAGAATATAGCGGATATCTTTTCCCGCAGGAAAATTGTTACATCACGTCATGCTTTGCCGTGAAGCCACATAACACTGTGACGACAGACAACAGCGTGACGTAGAGTCATGAGACCCCATGATGAACCCTCTGCTTAACTTGCCGGCGAAATTCATGTCACTTGACAAAGCGTCATGTTATGTCAGGTAACCTGCCTCCGTGGTGGCACGTCACGTGGTATTATGTACTCACGTGACACCGCGACTTGAACCTGTGATGTAAATCGTCTAGCTAAATTTAGCGGGAAAATGGCTGTCAGCATAACGTCGCAGGACATTGCGGCGTCTTGAACTCTGACTAACGCGAGCACAAAAGGCCCGTAGGAGGTTGCAATATGAAGCCATTTCTTCAATTTTTTAAGTGGCGGAAGGATTACGTGATTACGGTTCGTGTAACTTGATTCGCTGGCAAAATGTACGTGCCTAAAAAGTGAGGGAGAGAATGAGATGAGAGTTCGGGGATTTCGGAACACGGAGTTGTGGTTTGAGTGATTAGTCGATACACTTAAACCTAACAAATTTCGTTTTCACTATACTCGTCGAACGCCTGAGAACAAAGAACGCAGGTGTCCGCGGCCATTGGCTTTCGAATAGTCATGTATCTCGCGGCCACGGGGCACTACAGCCTCTACGCTATGCGACACGCAAAAAAGGATCCTCGGCTAGCGTCCGCGAGACGTGATCATTTAGTTCTGACGTGAAGCTGCGTCCTAGTGTCCCGTCATTTACGATCCACATACGCGATCCGCGATCCACAAGCGTCTGCCAGCGTCCCTCAGCTTCTGTCCACGGGCACTTGTAGAGTGTTTGAAAGGACGCAACGCAACGCACAACAAAAACGCGACCTTAAAATATCTAAGTTTGCTCACCAGGAAAGCTTCGCAAAAGCTGAGCTCACAGGTCTATTCGAACTCGTTTGGTGTATTCAGTGGGGGAGTGGAGACAAAAGCAGCTAGCTTTGGGCCAACCTATTAATTACTCGCATCGGAGCTCGGCGATTTGATGTCGCCGCTCTCTAATTTATCCTTCTCTCCTTCACTTTCTCGGCCAGACTTAGTTGCACTTAAAGTCCAAATACACTTGACGCCCGGATCCGAATGAGCCAATGTCGCTGCCCCAATGTTCATCGCCACGGATGTCGTCGCCTTTGTGCGTCTGCTGTTACTGACCATCACGTACTGAGAGTAGGCAGCGACAATGTGTTATTCTTTAAGCGTGACTTGTTTAATTTGTAATGCCGAACCCACAAAGAAAACAGGCGACCGCGCCAAATCCACCTCAGGTGCTTTTGCTGCGCTCTATTAGAGCGTAGCGTCAACCACTGTAGGAAGCGAAATGGAGCACAATTTTCATTATCCACGTTGCGCTCGCTCCGCGGAGTAAGTTTCATGAGAGCAGAAAGAAGCGAAGATGTGAAGTAAAATGTTTTAAATGTAAGATTCCCTTTTCCACAGTACACGCAATCTTGTAACTGCCGCGTCAAATACTGGAGTAAGTCATATTCTCATCACGTAGTCTCTCTACGTATTGTACACGAGGGTGGCGTCAGCACTTGGAGGGAACTCGGCTAAGCTCGTGTCTAAAGAGAGTGCAGCGTCAGCGTCCAGTAGACAAGTCAGATCCAAGCACACGCTTCGTGCCAAAGAAATGGCGGCGGAGAGAGTTGCCGGATGGGCTTGTGGAAAGGATCAATTATGTCCATTTTTTCCGTTTTAATCTCGTCCCTAGCCATCTAGTAGGCATATCTGTTATGGTCGACGAAAAAATAAATATTACTACATTTAAAACTGCAGACAGTAAAAAAAGAGGAGACGCAAAGCCAGAACGGGTGACGGTTACTCTCATATCCTAGCAGTATTCTATTCGCTTGGCGATGTTAAAGCAAGGTTTTCGCCCACGCTGAAAATGACAACATACAAGATGGTTCCGCCCTTCTGAAAAAAGTCTATAGCAGGATTTCATTCTGCCTGAAGGGGCGGGCGTCTTATGTATCCACTGTACATGATACATTTAGCCCATGGAGCACGTTTGCCAGCCTGGAGTAGTTAACGTGCCCCGCGCGATACTTGTACCAAAAGTGTGATGTCACCAGTCGTCAAAGCTGGGGTATGAAGGAGCCGGCGCTCACGTGGAACCAACAGAATACATCTACCGACTCATGCGTGTCCACGAATTGATTGCTCGCGATACATGGCGCAGCCGACACAATTTTAAGTGGTTAGGCATAAGTAAAAACAGAAGACCGAGACGGAAACTTTGAAGCGTCCCGAACCATTGCGACTGACCGGCAACCTGGACAAGAACAGGCTCAAGTTCAAGCAACGATTGAATGGGCATACTTGAAGGCCAGCAGTTTGCCAAAGTAGAAATAATTCAAAAAGGCGCCCCTGCTGCCTTTTCCACTTGACGACACTGCAGCGCGAGTCATAGCTAAACAATTAAGTCACACCTTCGCAAAACATGGAAGTTTGCTTAGAAATTGGGCCAAAATTCTAAGTATAAGAATTTGAAGTGTTTCCTTATGTTTATGATATCCAGCAGAACACATCGAGTTTTATCGTCCCGCATTCAAATGGCCTGGCCAAATAAGGCATCCAAATTGCCAAATGCATCCCCAAGAAAAGAACGGAAGCAGAAGATATCTGGCATGGTGTGCTCAAATATGGGGCAAGCACAGTGGCGGACTGCCGCATACCGGGAAAACTCCTCACGGTTCGGAGACTTCGGTCCTGCGTGCCAGGCTTCGGAACAGACACCAAAAACACAGGTACAGATTCAGAAGCAAAATAAAGGCAGGCATTGCCTACGCCCTCTCGGGTGAAGCAATATTGTCAGACTTGCATCACCGATTTGTTGGAGTTTCTAAGCCAAAAGGATCAGCTAAGTTGTTCTGGGGGCACGTGGCGTACTGAAAAAAAAATGGCGTCCGACCGAGAAATAGACTGCATCCGAAGTTGACGCCAGAATCCTTCGGCTCAAGCAGTGATAGTGACAACGAAAGCTACATGGATGTATCCCCTCAACCAACCCCACCTCGACTAACGCCACATCAAGCAACAACGCCACTACCACCGCCACTGCCACAGTCACACCTCACCCATCCTACCGCAACAAACTCCAACAACTCATCTAGGTCATCTAGGTGGGGTCACCCTCCAGGAAAGTTAACCTACAACGAAAGGATCAACCGAGTCGTGCATACGTAAATTCTGCTTAAACTAGAAAAACAAGATGTGTCAGAGGTGTGGTGTCACCTGGCGTCACTATAAGGTTATAAAAGTGCCGTCGCCCTCATGGGATAAACAGACTGCATGTCGCGACTCATGCGTGACCACGGGGTCGCTTGATTTCGTTGCAATATTAAAAACGCAGTAGCCGCTATTTCGATGTAACGAAATTGCGGCTACACCGAAGCGATCAGGATTTTCCATCCCTTTTGCACTTTGTTATAACCGAAGTCGGTTATAACGAAATATCAAATATAGCAAAGTGACTTTCGGTTCCCGTTCACTTGCTTGTAAAGAAGGCTTGCGCAAACATGCGCTAAACTAGATGTCATCAATTAATTTTTAGTGCTTGGTTGTACTCGTTCAATAAACGTACGTGTTATATTTTGTAGGGAGATATATTATTCAAAAGCCGCAACACTTTCAAAACTTCAGTTAATGTAAAAATACATTTTTGAAACATCGTTAAGCAGCTATTGCTGTCTTTTATATGAATTTTCCGAGCGTCGCAAAAGCTCCATCCTCCCTCAATGATCCGAATGAATTTGCACGGTAACTCAGGGACTTCCTATTCGGCTCCTTCCGAATACCTTGGTAATAAAAGCAAATTGTTATGTGTATGTTTATGCAGCCGAAAGTTAGTCTGCCTCAGTGGGCGTTTGGTGTCTCAGCTGTAGATGATCAATTTAGCCAGTGCAGTACAACCCCTAACCTGGAGTCTTTAACGTGCACCACGCAGTAGTGACACACAACCGCACGTCGCTACGATGCTCGTCCAAATCGAAACGGGCCGGTGTGGGGATTGAAGCCAGGATCCCTGGGTTCTGCAACGCGAGCTTTTTGCTCCACGTGCTCCGAGCTGGTGTGCGCTAGCCCACTCGGTCACCCATCCCCTCGGATGATCATCTTGGTAATCCGTGGTGAATTTAAGGGATTTTTGACCCTTGAAGGAGACCGCACAAATTGGTTTTTGGTACTATGAAATGATATCTTGTGCACGCGTGGCAAAAGATGGTACATTTTGTGTATCAAAATTTAGAAAAACAGCTAATGTGAGCAAAGAGTAAAAAATTAAGAGTTACTTCGCTACGTGCGGTGGCCCTGTGCAAACGAAAGAGACTTCCCGTAGATTACTAATTTTTTTTTTCCAGCGGCTATGTTTATGACCCTTTCGCGAAAAGTACATTTTTAGCTCGAAAATTACGGAGACGTGATTTGTAGTTCAATACGTGATTAAACTAACTATGTGACAAAAATGACGGTTACGATTCCGTCTTTTTTTTAATTTATAGCTGGCGATATGCCGGTGAATTGAAGCCGACGGCACTCGTTGATTGTTACTGATGATGGCCGCCGCTTTCAACATTTGTGATCGTTCCATCCTTACAAACCTCAAGGGTTACTATTTCCTCCCTGTGTATAACTGTCAACCATGCGAAGCACGGGGATGATGTTTTTTAGGAGGAGGACAAGGAAGAGACTGGAAACGCGGCAGGATGGCTCGGTGTAAGCTAGTGGCTTGACTTCATTTTCTTCTCCTACAAATTCTAAACGCCTTGGTGTCGTCTGCGAAAGAAGATGCCGTGTGTCCGTGTTTCTTCACTCGCATATGTAGTTATAAGTTGGTTTTGTGTCGGGCTTGCTTTGCTCAATTGCCACGATTGTATTTTATTTATTTATTGAATAGACTGTCATGGCACGAGTGCACTAGAGATGATGAGAGCAGATACGAAATTGAATAGTAAAGCTGTAACACATAAAGAAATAAGATTTGATATCAATAAAAAGCAATAAATCGGGTCATGAGTCATGCGAAAATGGCGAGGGATAGCATGTCGAAACAGGTTAGCGTAAATAATAGTACCAATCAAACTGGAAGCTAGTTCCATTTTTGTTCTCTTCGAGAGAAAAATAGAAGTGAAATGCCGTTCCTAATTTACTTGGGGCTTCAAATTTAGGCTACATACGGAATGAAAGGTAAAAGACAATTGTTTTCATTTGATCGCGTATGATGGTGTTAAAAAATACGCATTTCTAAGTTACAATCAATGTTGAATTTTCAAGACGCACGTATAAAAATGGCAAAGTTGAACAAATTTTCATTGATGGGATATTTGCAGTGTGATGATCGTTCAAGAAGCTGTACATCTTATTTTCCAAGTATAGACTGCCCTACGTGAATATATTAGGCGAGCCCTGAGTCAGAGCATTAGCGGCACGTACAACGACTCTATTGAAGTAGCCTTGTTGGCATAAACCTAGCCAGAAAGCCAAGGGCTCTACAGTAGGCCCTAATTTGGGGCACGCATTTTCTTTGCACTAGACAGAGGCTTTTTCACGCCTCTATGATTGAAAAGGCGAAGAAAGAACCGGACCGAGCAGTTTTATTCGATATTTTATGACGCGCGTAAGAACTCGGCACGGAACCTGCTTTGGCAGATCTTAGTGCACTCAAGTTGGAGTAATTACCACAGCATCCATTTAGGTAAATTATTTGCATGGGGGTTGCGAGCGATACTGAGGCGCAAATAAATTTGTTTTCATGAACAAATACACGAAGTTCAATTAAACCCTTCACGAATGTGCCTTTACGTGGTACACGTTCCATTCCGAAGCACATCCTGCCCTTCTCATTTTCCCGGTTACTAAACTGTGTTTACTGAAACCTCTGCGCAGCATACAACGATTATAATGAGTAATCTCGGCCATTAAAAGCTCACCCCACTGGACAGTCCAAAATTCTTGATTGGAGCCGACGATTGAAATTCTTCAAAATGTCAAACCTTATCATTACCTTCAGAAATTGAATAACACATCCGTATGAAGCTTGGTCCACTGTAAAAAAACATACACGCACATTAAAATATACATATCCCCTACAAAAAATATGCACGCAAACTGCCCATATTTTGTGTAACTGTAAGAAGGATGCATTTGAAGAAGAAAAAATTGAAAACAATTTTTTTTTACTTTTACAATTTTGAGTAGCTTAAAAAAGTCTTAATTTATAGAAGTATTTTACTTATTGAACACACATCACTGTCTTTGATGTTTGCTTATGCATTTCATTCGCGAATTGGATAATTATAAGACATGTGTAGGAAAACAATATAATTTATTTGCCATGTGAGAGAAAATATATTGTAGACCATTATGCAAACCTTCAAAAGGGCCCCTGAGTTCTCAATTAATAGAGAGGCATATACCTTACATGCAGAGTTATTTTGTGTTTCGCTTTTTTTCTATATTTTATGGTAATATATGGTTTTCACTTTTTAATAGGGTCGCACATGTAATCAGCGTCATCTGCTGTTGCCCCGCGAAAAATTTCACAAGACAAGCTAATAATCATTAATCAGACAATTTATTTATTTTTGTTAGTGTGAAAGCAAATACTATATAGCTTCGCCAATGCTAGAAACTGCCCCGAAAACCTACGGGAGCGGCGGCGAACGTGACAGTGGCGCCTCTGGCGGACTCAGAGTCTACGGAAGCAGACGACGATATGGAAAAGTATAGGTTCCGCGACGTCCTCAAGCTTTGCCAACCCCGTTTCTTCACCCCAACAGCTGAAATAATTCATTGCGGTCAGTCCGCATGCAAAGCGGAATCCACTAATTGCAACTTCCACGACAAACAAACAACAACGCGCTTATAAACAAAGGTACAGCAGTTTATTTAGAGGTCTCAAACGTCACTTAGGGGGACTCACGACGCGTTTAAAGCGCACCTGGGAAGCGGAAAATGGCGCTTAGCTACTTGAGCTACGTCGTAAGAAGTTACTGTTCATCCGTCACACACTGCGTTGTCACAATTTCTTGCCTAAAAAGGTGATTACTATAACGTGCGCAAACAATATGTTTAAATTACCAGAGCAAGCGCACCAGCCTCTGCAGCATTACAAAAGCAAAAAGTAACGAGAAAAATGATCGGGCAAACACTTTCCGAACTTCGCAGAAAAGATAGGGCTCCCCATCCCAGACGAAAATAAAAAGAAACATGGAACAGTCGTGGCGAGTAAAACGAAGTAGTTAGCAGACGATACAAAGATACAAATCACCCAGCAAAGACATCCTTCAACGACGACTATCGCACGGAGCGTCGGTAGGAGCATTGAAACTTAGTTGGTTGTGCTCGCCGTTGGTGTTGAGTCCACAACAAACAAAACAAAAGCAACAGGACGAAGCTATTAAAAAAATAGTTTTTTTTCTTTTTTTTAGCTTCACATTACACGTTTGTTTATTTGCTTTTTGCGGCGTTGGTAGGAACTAAGAACAAAAGAGAAGAAATGAATAACGCAGTCCAGCTCACACTGCCCGGTAAATAAGAGTCGATCGCTGCAATCGCGAGTTTGTGGCGCGACTCTGGGGCAACCGCCCTTCTTCTCACTATTTCTTTTACTCCTCTCCCCTACCCCAAGACAAAGGTGACATACCGAGCCTCCGGCTCAGCAACACTTCCATTGATTTCCTTACTCTCAAAACTGTAACGCTGCAATTTGTTTCGTGCTAGCAGGGTGTGACCGGTTCCTGCTTTCGCATTTCATTTCCAGTGACTTGGCGAGGTTGTTTGCTTGCTGCTTCGCGCAGCAGTTCTAAAGTACATTCCAGTACTTGTTCGCGTACATGTGGAGGCAATCCTTGCACACCGTGCCTTTGTTTTGATTGTCGATCAGCGGCTTCAAGTGCGTTTTCAGCTGAACTATTGTTTTGCAAAATCGTCTGTGGCGATTAAGCCAGACTTGGTAGCTCTTCCAGTTTAATTTGAAGTAACTTAATTACTTACGTTTGTTCGGTCTTCGGGAAGCGGAAGAAGGATTTTCCACCGACATCAAAAAAATTGTTTTTGCAGTAAAAGTGGCAGGCACATGGCATGCCAGCTATCACCAAGTATGCGCTGGTGTATGCCCGAAGGCGGCCGGTTGATCAACTAACGATGACCCATAGCATGACGTGACCGCGTACTCAAATAAGACACGAATAGAAATGTATAACGAGCTTACACTTCTTTACATATTTATTAAGTACCAAAAAGTACATATGAAGATTTCGGATCAAAAACTTAATCGAAGGCGAGCATAGGAGTTCATCACAGACGACAGTGGAAAAACAGCAACAACAACAACAAAGTGGCTGACGGCCCTCCAAATGTCCGGGCATAGCGTAGCGTAGGGTAGTCAGCCACGAAGCGAAGGAAAGAAAGTAAAAACTAAGCCAAACAAGGTAAAGCAAAACAGGCGATGGTTCGAACGTCAAGTAAGCACAAGAAAAAAACGACAAAAAAATGAAAGCCGTTTACAACTCCTTGTAACGCCGGATTAGAGCGCAGCTCTTGATGAGGAGGGGAAGGCACGGGGGGGGGGTCACGTGACCTCGGGGAGGGAGGGTCACGTGGCCTGGGGGTCACATGACCTCGAGGAGGGGGAGAATTTTCCCCGCTAAATTTAGCGGGGAAAATTATCTGCAAAATTTAGCGGAGAAGATTTCCTCGCCAAATTAAGCGGGGAAAATTTTCCACTAGATTCAGCGGGGGAAAATTTTCCGCTAGACTTAGCGGGGAAAATTTTCCGCTATTTAGCGTAGAAAATTTTCCGCCAAATTTAGCGGGGAAATTTACCCATCGTGCACCGCGCGGTTACACCGACGGCGACGGCGACGGCGATGCCGCTCTAAGCCGGGAACGGGCGCCTAAGAGCTGCGCTCTAAAACATAAACGCAGGAGAAAGAAAGACCGCGGCGGCGTAGCGTCGCCTCAAACATAAAAAGAAAGTAGACTGAAAAATTGAAAGAGGCGCACGACCGTCCATCGGGTGTTCTTTTTTGTAACTCCGCTTATTAGTTTCACTAATAGCGTCAGATTTTGCATGTGCACAATCGTCTTCTTCCAGAGCAAACTGACATCGCAGTAACCTACGTGGTTCGAAATTGCCTTTTGCTTCTTCAATCGGAGACGATCGTAATTAGCAAGCTCGCCTATTCGACGAAACGGTTTTAAGCAGTACATTCATGAGAAATTCAAACTGCAACATCAGAACGAAATGATCGATACGAACAGTGAAGTTGAAACGCAGCAATAATACTTAAAAAACAAGCGAGCTGGTGATGATTCATGGTAATAAAACCCCGAAACTCAGGAACACAGAAGGGGACGAACGCAACACAACGTCTCAAACACAGCTGAAGGTTTAGGCTCGTTCACACCTCTGGACCGAGTTCGACCGAGAGAGGTTAAATTAGCTTGCAAGATCTTCTTAGGACCAGCCTGCTGCAGCCGAGCTGGTCCTAAGAGATCGCAAGAGGCTTAAAAACCGGTTTGGCTCTCTTGGTCGAACTTGGTGGCAAGAGTGTGAACGGGCCTTTATTTGTCAAGACACTCGTTTTAAAAGGCGAGCCCCCCGGTGCCCCAACTGACACCCACAGTCCCGAAGGTCAAGCCGCTTCCTCCCGTCCAATCCACGTCAGCAGCCCTCCTCACACACACATACATGCACACGCGCTAGGCGCCACAGCGTCCATGAGAACGTCCACACACTTGACTTATCACCCGCCACTGCCACCACTGCTGATCCCCCCTTCCTCGCAAGGCTTCCTTGCCCCCTGCCGTCGAATCGTACACAAGCACACCACTCAGATATACCCCCCTTCCCGTCCCCCACCCCCTTTACAGCTGCCGACGTAAACACAAACCTCGAAAACACATGTAAGCTCACCTCGGTGAGCCAAAATGCGTCGCTAATAATTCATGCCTTAAAGTTTGTGCCGCTATCCGTCCGTCCCCCTTGTATGTACTTCCTCTTGTTTAATTACTGTTACAAACGCGCTCGTTTTGTACTTACTTATCCCCGACATTCCCAAAAACCTACCTCTCCCCCCTCCCTTTATTTCTGTCTCCTTTCAATGGCTTCAAAAAAAAAACGTTGCGTTGTGTCGTCCCTTCCGTGTTCCTAAGTCTCGGGTTTTTTTTTACCATGAGAGTAGCAATGTTCTAAAAAATTTTTGTACGGCCCTTTTCAGAAGAAACAGGGCGAAGGTACATTCGTGTTTTTACTGGCTTACGTACGTTCTGACCGAGTGTTATGACATAATGAGAAACAGCGCGAAAGGGACAGGACACAAAGTAGACGAAGGACACAGGACATACGCTGACTAACAACCAAAGGTTCACTATAACTTCCACGCGCGCACAGTGGCCCGCGCAAGCACGAGCTCTTATTTCTCTTTCAAAAGTGAAAGCCGTTTACAACTCCCTGTAACGCCGAATTAGAGCGCAGCTCTTGAGGAGGAGGGGGAGGCACGCGGGGTGGGCGGTCACGTGACCTCGAGAGGGAGGTCACGTGGCCTAAGGGTCACGGGACCCTCGAGGAGGGGGAATTTTCCCCGCTAAATTTAGCGGGAAAATTTTCCGCTAGATTTAGAGGGGAAAATTCTCCAGATTTAGCGGGGGAAAATTTTCCGCTAGATTTAGCGGGGAAAATTTCCCGCTAGATTTAGCGGGGAAAATTTCCCGCCAGATTTAGCGGGAAAATTTTCCGCCAGATTTAGCGGGGGAATCTTCCGCTAGATTTAGCGGGGAAAATTTTCCGCTAGATTTAGCGGGGAAAATATCCCGCCAGATTTAGCGGGGAAAATCTTTCCGCTAGATTTAGCGGGAAAATTTTCCGCTAAATTTAGCGGGAAAATTTACCCATCATGCACCGCGCGGTTACGCCGACGGCGACGCCAGACGGCGACGGCGACGCCGCCAGCCGGAACGGCGCCCAAGAGCTGCGCTCTAAAAAGATAAATGCTAATAAAGAAAGAAACGGCGGCCCTAGAAGGACGTTGCAAAACGCGTGACCAGAATAACTGTTAAAAAAATATATTAAAATTATAACAGCGGCTCGAGAAAACGATAAGATCATTCGCTGCGTACATTCCACGTTCGCACCACGTGCACACCGCGTTCAGGACACAAATTAGATCTTTACAGATCACGTGTACAGTATTCTAAGGGCGGTCACAAGTGAGAAATTGTAATTCCCTGTTGGTTAGATGCACTGACGCGAAACTAATGCAGTGATCTGGTCCACTTCGATGATCTCTCTCCAACTTGCCCCTCATGTGTCCCACCACCTTGTGTTGTCCAACGCAGAACACCCACAATCCCTGCAGTGCATATACTCTGTTTCATACTTAGCGTACCACGCTGTCAAAGCTACTGGCACGAGCGCGTGGCTTCATCTATGGCTTCGTTTGCGCGAAAACACGTGCTAGCCATCAGCGAGATCAAGCCCCACGCTCTCGCCAGTAGCTTTGACAGCGTTGCACGCTAAGTATGAAACAGAGTATAGGTAGATGGGAACCGTGACAACTGCCGAGCGAGGCCGCGTGCTCACGCAGCCTATCGTTCAAACAGCGACCAGTCTGTCCCATGTAGACTCTACCACAGCTGAGAGGGATCTCGTGAGATGACTTCCTTAACACAAGGCACAAACTGCTTAGCATGCCTCGTGTCACAGGGGCCGTTCTTAGGTTTGTCCCGCTCGACATTGTGCGGGCGTGAAGTTACGATAAACCTTCGGTTGTTAGTCAGCGTATGTCCTGTGTCCTTCTTCTACTTTGTGTCCTGTCTCTTTTTGCACTGTTTCTCATTATGTCGTTCAACCAACCAGCCCAGCAAGGTATCCTGTTACTGACAAAGTGTTTTCTTCAGGAGAATCCAAAAAATTGCCCCCTACAAGCTGTAACATCTTTGCCACGCGAAGAAAATGTACTTGACTCGTGAGGTGGAACCTACTTTTTAACATTCAGAACAGAGATAACCCGTGACAATTTTTTCATTGGTCACCTCACACGGGGATATGCAAACCAATGCGCTGTAGAGAATAGACCATTTGCTATATTACCAAGCATCAAGGAGAATGCAGGAATTGGTGTTCCACACGCCGCACGTGGTGGCCTCAGCAGTAGTAAATGTTCTAAAGCAAATATCTAAAACAAATGGCATCTTGCAGCGCGTTCGTCAATGCTTTCTTTTGGCTATTTACTTCGAATCTTTTATACAGGAAAGGCGTGCGCGTGTAGCGTGGAACACCAATCCCGCATTCTCCTTGATGCTTGGGTAAGACAGCAAATGGTCTATTTGTCTGCTAGCGGAGACGCCGAGCTCGCCATGGGCGCTGCGATCACTTTTCGCCCGGGATCCGCGTGGAGTTGCCGGTATTGGCTTCAATGGTATTTGGTGAAAGAACTTCCACCACCTCACTGAAAGTCTCAATATTAAATTGTTTGAAAAAATATTGATTTTGCACTCTGACAAAATGCTTCTACACAAAGTCTAAGAACACAAATAAAAAACATATCAAGGAAGATCTTGATTCGTGTTTATGATGAAAATGGTTCAACTACCCTCTCTTTCTGCTATTGCATGGTCCAATCACTCTCAACATAAAATCGGAATTGCTAGAATCATAACATCTATTGAACGCGCATTACTACACATGATCGCATCCTTGAACTTTACATCAGAGTTAACATTGAGGGTACGACGACGACGTAATATATGGCTAACGGAAAGTGTGGGACTTGCGCACCCAAAACAGTGGGTTGGACGGCCATGCAAAGTGTAATCTCCGTTGAGGAAACTCTGCGACTAATTACTTACTGAAGGGAACAGTTTGGCTGGTCTGGCAAACATTGGAAGACACAAGCATAGGGGGAAACAAAGAAAAAGGATAATCAGCGCTTTAAGGGTTGGTACACAGTGTATTACGTGAACCTCAATGGTGATGAACTGGCGGCTCGTCCCAGAATGGAGATAACCCTGTGACCTGTTATTCGCACCGCCAGTATTTCCCACTAATTCGCACCGCCATATTACCTCCCACTAAGCAGCTGGAGCAGTGTTTGAACAGTGCCGCTTGTGAAATAACATAGCGTATTATTAAGAACAGGTAACATTACATACAATAAAATATGCGTTTACAATCGACGTTGCATTCAATGACAGTGCGATAACAATGCGAAGAGGACTGCCTTTGCGACGCCTGATTGCACTACTGAGTCGAGGAAGCCTACACCGGAAACAATTTATCAAGACCTGAATCAGAATATTCTATATATGTGTTTTCACTTTCACAAGCGGATCCACCGGTCTCATGTATACAGACTATATGAATGTAAAGAAGGCAAAATGGCGCCTTCGTGGAAAAAAACGCCGTTCCGTGAGCTCGGAAACGATGTTGTTACTCAACCAAAGTGCAGCAAGGGGTGCTGCCACAATCTGGCGGCAGCCGCCACACCACAACCACTAACGCAAATATTTTCAGTTTTCACTCAGTCTTTGGGGCGGAGCCTCAAACACGAAATATTCCTGTTTGATGTTCCGCCCTCTACTCCATCACAAATACCTGCAATAAAAAGACAAAAGCACAGACAACCGAACATACCTCAGCAAAGTGTTTTGTTTATACGACAGCTCTTGCATAAGAGGCACCATCTCATGACACGCGACTTTGATGAGGCGCATCTGGCTGCTGAAACTCCACGCTGCAGCGGCCGAAAATAGGCTCCTGAAGGCAGGAAACCTACAGGTGTAATACCGTGTTTGTCTTGTCGTCGGTCCCAATAAGCGGGGGTTGAAGGTTAGGGTCAGTTGGCTGGCTTTTGACGTGGCCGTGGCGGGAGCCATCTGTCGGGCATTTGTACAGTTTGGTGAAGTAAAAAGAGTCTCTCATTAGAAGATGCGGATCGAGGGCTAAACGGACGTCGAATCAACGACAGTCCTCGTTCGGTTAGCTTTACGGGACAACGTGACGGCTGAGTCTTTGCCCTATCGGGTCAGTTTCCAAGACTGCACCGTGCCTCTGGTCGGACCGGGGAGGGTGCCTATGTGCCTCCGATGCAAACGCACGGGGTTCATACGAAGCGATTGCACGGCGCCGAGGTGTGAAAAGTTTCATGGGTTTGGGCTCGATACCCAGGACTGTGTGAGGTCCTACGCCCCTACCGCCGCCAGTGAAGTCCCTGATGGCGGGAGGGCGACCCACGTCATGGACGAAGGAAAGCGGAGGAAGCGGCGACGCCGTTGACTCCAGTGCTTCTAACACGGGATACCCGAGCAGCGAAAGTCCGTCCAACAAGATGCCGAACAGTCAACAAGACCGGGCTGTCACCGCTGCCCCAGCATTGGAGGAGCGTTACACCGGTCAGGCTGAACGCGACGAGGAGGTGACAGCGCAGGAGGCATAGCCCACAAACGACGAGAACACTGCAGTGGTTCAGGACAACGTGGACGGAATGGGCATCGAAGGTAAGACTGCCAAGCAGCGGTTAAAGGGATGCTTTAACAAAATTTGAAACATATCCGTCGTGTTCAAAAATTGGTTGAATATGATCCACAATATCCGTAAATGACAATCGCACGTTTGTATTTTGAGCCTGGTGGCTGTATTTTTTTGTTATAAACGGCCCACTCTAGCAAGCGCCAGGAGAAGGACCAGTTTAGAGCACGTGACGTATGACGCAATCGTGACGTAGGTCGTCTCGGGACGAGCAAAGCTACGGCGAGGCTGACGTCGAGGGGATGGCCTAGTTGTTCTAGCCACCGAAGCGGCTGCTTTTCGTACGAATTGTGAGTTACGGGTTAATCTTTTATAATCTTGTAGGGGGACAATAGCTACTTCTGGAACACACAAAAGGGATTCTCGGGAAGACGGCAGTTCCTCCTTCTCCTCTTCTCTCGTCGTGGCCGGAGGCGAGAAACTCACCGTCACTAGCTGTCAAGGTTCCTAGACGGGCATTACAAACGAGGCGTTAGCGACATCCACCAGGTGCTCTTTGCTAATCGTTTAATTCGTTTTAAAATATCGTTTCGTGACTTTTTTAATCAGATATTGGTGTGTTCGATGTGATACTGCTCCTTTGAACACATATACACCATAAAATAAGCGCCGAAATTTCGTTATAGTATCCCTTTAAGCGAGTCGTTAGATATGACTAACGAGCCTCTCGAGCAGCCACGGAGCATCGCTCGAAGACTGCCTATGAAAAACTGGCCATTTTGAGTCGCGCTCGCTCCCTTCTTCGTGGACATGAGCCGTTTTTTTCGGTTTAGACACAGCCACTTAAGAATAAAAGTCGTGGGTTATCGAAGACACACTAAATACTAAACAGACTGAAAATAAGACATTTTTTTCTGGCTTCGAAAAAATTGAAAATATTTTGCAATAATCTTGTGGTGACTTTCTGCTCCGCTATATTTATTTTTCCTCCTCATTTAGATTCGGTTTCAACTTTAACCAGTTGTGTATTTTGACTTTATTTAAAATATATATGAACTGTAGCGAAACATCGATTGCGTAGTCTTTTGACGCCGTAATGTATCGCATAACAAAAAATAGAAAATAAAAACAATTTCTTTTTCTTAGGGGGGGGAGTGATTTTTTTTTAAGTTGAGCTAAAATAAAAAGACGTTATTTTAAGCACAATAAAAATTAAAAAAAAAATGTGTTACATGGTAACCTAAAGAAACTTTTTGCTGAAAAGTGCCGGACACCTGTTGAATTCGTGGAAAACGTAAACAATAAAAAAGGTTGCCCTCGAGGTACTAGATCAGAAGTGGCCAGGCTGACCCGGCCTAAGAGCCGCAAATCGAACCACGAAACTTCAAATAGCCACAGGGGGGGGGGGGGGGTACTTTTGTCCAGGGCAATAAACGTTGGAATGCGGGTGGTGAGGGCAGGGATCTGAGCTGACAGGCGTTCAATCTCACGATGAAATTCCTCCCTAAGGACGCTGACGTCGGCTGTTGCGGTTGTCACGCAAGCAGTCCAACTGTATGTAAGGTAGCATAGCACGATACTTCCAAACCGTAACCTGTCTTTCGATATAAAACGTGTTTCATTTCTTTTTTTCGGGGAACTGCTAGTGTGACCGGGAGGGAGGGGGGGGATGGGATGGAGCCGCGAGCCGCACTTCAACAAGCGAAGAGCCGCATGCGGCTCGCGAGCCGCAGCTTGGCCACCCTTTTCTAGCTCAAGAACATTTCAGAATTGCTGCTATATGAGCGCAGTCGGGAAGGATTTTGGTTGGGAAAGCGCCGACAAGGGGGATGGTCCCGGCGGAAAAGAAATACGCAGTATGTAATGACTTAGGACATTATGAAGGGGTGTCGAGAGAGGGACAGGTTATCGAAAGTACGTTCATCACACATAAACGAAATTATTTAATTGTCATACCTTTCAAAACCCCGTATTTCCAAGCGAGTTTTTATTTTTAATGCAGACGATAGATAGTGAAGAAAAAGGTTCCCTGGAGGCGCCGACAACTCTTTCTGATATAACAAGAGCGATAGATAACTTGAAACCGGGAAAATCGTAATGGCCCTTACGGGTTGACGGCATTTTTGTATAAGTCGTTTAAGCATAAGCTCGCTCCTATTTTGTTGAATGTGTTTAGTGAGGCGTATACGCAGAAATGTTTACCGCCCGCGTGTTTGTTTACGCACACTCTTTGAATCCTAAATGTGAGGATCCGATTAAACTAGGGAGTGTAAATTTATTACGGCCTTTTTGTCTCGCCAACATTGATTATAAAATCATGAAGAAAGTTCTTGCTCAACTGTTCCAGCTCGTGATAAAGAGTGTTATAGGGCCATGCCAAATGTTTGGATTTCAGGGCCGCCACATTTTCAACAACATCCACGTTGCGCGTGGTATTTTGGAGTGCTGTGATACCGAGATAAAAATGTTTAGACAAAGCTTTTGACACAATATCCCATGAATTTTCTTTTCAGCATTCTGGATCATATAAGTGGCGGAACTGTCATTTTGGAGGGATCATTAATGAGGTACCACAAATGTACGACCAGTCGTTATGATTAATAAGAGTGTAAGTGGCCGCATCCCGGTCACATCGTCGGTTTGACAGGGATGCCATTTTTTGCTGCTATTTTTGCTTTGCATATAGAACCTTTTTGGTAGCAAATAATCGGTGACCCCAGTGTTCGGTGTAGTATTTTGCATACTTGCGAGATCAGAATACTAACTTACTCGGACGACAATCCTGTTTTCTGTATCGACAGAAAAAGCGTTAAAAATGTAGCTCAAGTCCCAAATGATTTTTGCTTGCAAATCTAGGTGCTCCATGAACTGGGCAAAGTGCGCGGGGTTTTGGCATGGTGAGTGGCCATCCAAGCCGAAAGTGTACGCAAATTGAAAATGGTCCTCTCTAAATACCAGCTATCTACGGTGTACCTTTAGGCGCTACCGAGACAACGCTCCTTGGAGGGGGGGGGAGAGGAAATGGACAATTAGAAGGATGAGACACACTAGGGACGATACAGAGGGACGAAAACCTTTCAACTCAAACCTGTAACGTCACTTATGCGTCTCCTCTTTATAAATGTTTAAAAGCCCACACACATTCAAATAGTACAACTGACAAGCTCCGCGAGAAAACAACACAAAACGGTTGTCGCCATTTGTCAATTTTCGCACGAGCTACATTTTGCAATATGTTTTTCGCCGTCGAGCTGTGGTACCCTCTCCAAGTATAAAACTGTTCACGTATTTATATCCAGAGGCTGCATCGGGTTTTCGCAGTCTTCGTATGGGCCTCCTCATGAAAGTGTACTTTCGGAATAATTTGTTTAGACGTGTTTGCTGTGGTGGTCTTTCTCTTTGTACATTTGTTTGTTCGTATAGGTTTTTAATCGCTTTATTTTTCTACGTGACCCAAATGATCCCATTTTACGGACGTTTCTTTAGGTTCAATTGTGTGCGACCTTGCCTGATTTTGTGATTTCGACTAGTGACGGCGTAACTGGGCCATTTAGTGCATACCTAAACGAAGTGATTTGCGCCTATAGATTTTTAGCCGCGTGTTTCTCTGGAATATATTTGTGCAGTGTTTTGCGAAAACGGCTTACGGAATATTCAACTGATTTGCTTTTGCGGACCCCTATGTATAGAAGATTTTACAATGCGTACCCACGTGAGGACGATGTTGGTCGTGTAAATAGCAGTTGATCCCGGCAAACATGAAAAATTTTTCTTTTAAATACATAGCGGGACACTCCCGGTCAAAACATGGCTTCGTAAGAGGGGTGTCTTTGTTCCATGGTCCGTTAATTGTTCGTTGTGTGAGCTAAAATAAACCATCGAGCATGTGTTCCTGGATTGCTGGGATGCTGTGTTTTATTGTGAACTTCTCCAGGAAACCTTGCGAAAATGCCTCGTGTTACCCGCATACGTGATGCATTTCTTGCCGGTAGAGAGCACTGACAATATTCCTTATTATTTTATTATCGTCATTGGGCTCCATAGTATTGGGCTGAGCCATTTGGCTGTACGGCATGCAGACGTAGACGCGCTGCGAGTGTGGCACTATTTTCCCCAAAGCATTTGAAAAATTAGTAAAGTTTACAGAGCCTTTAAAGAACGATCTGATTCCCTGCCAGTCATGGACGTGCTGGTTATGTGGCGACATAAAGACGTTTGCCGGTTTAAGAACAAACAAATCTTTATCACCACAATTATTAAAGAAAAAAAGGAGCTGCTAAAAATCCATCCTGCTGCCGCCGTGATCCCAGCCAGTCTCGCCGTTCGGTCAGTGCTCGTGATCTGTCTCTGGTACGCGCCACTGCGTGCGTCTCGCGGCGTTGGATCACTGTCACGCGTCTTGGCGTGGCAGGCATCCCTGTAGTTATCGCCTGTCCACTACAAGGGCTCCCCCTAGAGGAGTCTCTAGGGTGATGTTTTGTCCAAGAGACGGAGCGATTTTTCTTGCACTGGGCGGTTTTTAGAGGTGGTGCCGAGTGTGGGGCAGAGGAGGGCCAACATAGAGGCTGGACGCTTGAAGCATGTGTTGGCTCAAGGTGGGCAGGTTTAAGACGGTCGATGGAGATGGTGTCTTGCCGCCCGTTTAAGTCTAACAGAAAGAACTTCTCTCGTCTGTCCAGCACCTTGAAGGGACCGTCGTAGGGTTGGTCGAGCGGTTTCTTGACTGCGTCTCGACGTACGAAAACATGTGTGGCCGAGGTTAATTCGTCGCACACATACGTCGGGTGGCGGTCGTGGTGTCTTGTTGGTGTGGCACGAAGGTTCCGCATCACTTCTCGAAGCTGTGTGACATAGCTGAGAGGATCGGGCACGGTGGAAATAAGCGGAGCGGCAATCATTTCAGCTGGGAGGCGAAGCGTCTGTCCGTAGACTAGGTCTGCGGCAGTGCATCCGATGTCTGTCTTGAGGGTGGTGCGCAGGCCTAGTAGTACGATAGGAAGCAGTCTGGCCCAGTTGTTAGGGTCGTTGTGTGCTTTTAGCGCGGCCTTTAATGTTCGGTGGAACCTTTCCACGAGGCCGTTAGCAGCGGGATGGTACGCTGTGGTACGAATGCGAGATGTTCCAACGAGTACCATGAGCTCCTGAAACAGCCTCGATTCGAACTGTGCGCCTCGATCGGTAGATATAGTTGATGGAACGCCGAAACGCGATATCCAGCCGTCGACCAGGGTCTTCACAATTGTTGTCGCGCAGATGTCTGCGATTGGGAAAGCCTCTGGCCAACGCGTGAATCTGTCTATGCACGTGAGCATGTATCTGGCCCCTTGCGATGGTGGCAAAGGACCTACAATGTCCAGGTGAATGTTGTCGAAACGAGCGGTGGCTGTCTTCATTGGAGCGAAAGGTGCAAGGGTATGTCGTTGAACCTTAGAACGCTGACAAAGAAGACAAGTGCGTGCCCACGCGCGCACATCTTTGTTCATTCCCTGCCAAACAAAGCGTTGAGCGATGAGATGTTGAGTCGCTCGGATGCCGGGATGAGAAAGGCTGTGCAGCGAGTTGAAAATGAGCCGCCGGAAAATGGGCGGTACCACTGGTCGAGGTGTACCTGTAGACATGTCGCAGATGACCGTTGTATCGCAGCCTGGGAGCAACACGTCGCGTAGATCAAGGTTGCTGGACGCGGAACGTAGTCTCAGGATCTGCTGGTCGCCCTGCTGAGCTGCTGCTAGAGCAGCGAAATCTACAGCGTTGGGGATTGCTTTGCAACAAGTGACCCGAGACAGTGCGTCAGCAGGGGAGTTGTCGGTGCCCTTGATGTGGCGGATGTCACTTGTGAATTCTGCGATGAACGAAAGATGCCGACTTTCCCTGGAGGAGAGGCGGCTGTGTGTTGATTGGATCGCGAAAGTTATCGGCTTGTGGTCGGTAAGGACGTGAAATTCCCGACCCTCTAGGTAGTGTCGAAAATGCTTGATGGTGAGGTAGATACCTAGGAGTTCTCGACTGAAGGTACTGTAGCGGGACTCCGCTGGCGAAAGCTTCTTGGAAAAGAATCCTAGAGGTTGCCAGTGTCCACCAACAAGCTGCTGAAGCACTCCGCCGACAGCGACATCTGAGGCGTCTGTCATCACACAGAGAGGCGCACCAGTTAGCGGATGCGCTAATAGTGCAGCTTCTGCGAGCGACGACTTGATCGCCTGGAACGCTTCCGCTGCTTCTGGAGACCATGGTAGAGGTGAAGAGTCGCGCTGATTTCCCTTCAGGAGATCGGTCAGGGGCAACAGAACAGCTGCGCAGTGTGGTAGAAAACGCCGGTAAAAATTCACAAGTCCGAGGAATTCTCGAAGCTTCCTGCGCGACGTTGGTGTGGGGAACTTTGTGACCGCGTCGACTTTTGATGGAAGTGGGCGGATGCCGTTGGAGTCGACGTGGTGGCCTAGAAAATCCAGTTCGGAAACTCCAAACTCACATTTGGCCTTGTTGATAATGAGCCCATATTGAGCCAGGCGCTGGAACAGGATCTCTAGGTGTTCAAGATGTTGCTCGGCATCAGCGCTGGACACCAGGATATCGTCGACATATGCGAAACAAAATGTCAGCCCACGGGTGACGCTGTCGACGAATCGCTGAAATGTCTGTGCCGCGTTACGAAGGCCGAATGGCATCCTGACATACTCGAAGAGGCCAAACGGAGTGATGATAGCCGTCTTTGGTATGCTGGATGTTTCCACGGGGATCTGGTGGTAAGCCTTGACTAGATCGATTTTTGAAAATATTGTTGTCCCTTCCAACGATGCGGTGAAATCCGTGATGTGTGGTAGGGGATAGCGGTCTGGAACGGTGGAGTTGTTCAGCGCGCGGTAGTCGCCGCAAGGCCGCCAATCCCCTGGGGATTTCTTCTGCACCATGTGGAGGGGGACGCCCATGGACTTGACGAAGGCCTGATAATGCCGAGCTCAAGCATATGCTCGAACTCAGCCTTTGCGATTTTTAACCGATCTTCCAGGAGTCTTCGAGGTCGAGCATAAGTGGGAGGTCCGGTCGTGACGATGTGATGAGTGACGTCATGTTCCACTGGCTGCAAGAAGTTGGCAGGACGTGTGAGTGTAGGGAACCTTTGAAGCAGATCTTCAAACTTTGTGGCGGGTGGAGTGCAACGTTGCGGGATGGATGATGTGGATTCTATGCCTTGGACTTTGAAGTTGGTCGTTGAATCCACAAGGCGCAGTCGCTGCATGTCCACTAAGAGTTTGAAGTGATGAAGGAAATCTGCCCCTAGGATTGGATGCGTCACGTCAGCCACCAGGAACACCCATCTCAGAGGTCGTCGCAAGCCGATGTTTAGTGTGAGTGCTCGTTCACCGTAGGTGGCAATGGCAGACTTGTTCGCCGCTTGCAAAGTGACGTTGGAGCGCTCTGGCTTGCTTGAGATGGACGTCACTGGTAGGATGCTAACCTCGGCGCCGGTGTCGACTAGGAACCGAAGACCAGAATTCTTGTCTGATATGAAAAAGAGACGGCTGGCTTCGGAACCGGCACCACTCGCCGCCTCTAGTGGTGGGTCTGGGCGTTTTCCGAGGCCGTGCATGGTGGAACGCACTTTTTGGCTTGCGCACCGAAAGTGCGATGGTACCAGCACGTACCTTGGTTGGGCGAGGGAGAACGATGCCGACGTTGTTGGGAAGTCGATCTGTGACGTCGGCGCGTTGGAATGCGGGTGGTGAGGGCAGCGATCTGAGCTGACAGGCGTCCAATCTCACGATGAAATTCCTCCCTGAGGACGCTGACGTCGGCTGTGGCGGTTGTCACGCCAGCAGGTGAAGTCGTGGACGGTAGTGGTCCGGTCTGACCTTGGACCTGTGCAATGGTGGGCACAGCGACTTCTATGACGGAGTCTGCGAGCTTTGCTAGTTCTTCAAGGTCAAGTCCAGACGCACACGTCAGGACCATGCGGACGTTAGTCGGTAGCCTCTGAAGGAAAAGCTCCCGAAGCAACGCGACGTCGAAGGTAGGCGCCTTCTCACCCAGAAGTTGTTGTAGGCGCCGCAGCAGCTGTGAAGGCTTGCGGTCGCCCAACTCCTCTGAAGTGAGGAGCTGTTGGAGTCGGCGCTGTTCCGACGACGTGGTCCTCCGTATGAGCTCCGCCTTGAGAGTGTCGTAAGGAGCATTCGCCGGCGGTGTAAGGACCAGGTCCCTGATTTCCGCTGCGATATCTGGCGGAAGCGCTGCGATGATGTGGTGGAACCTCTGGACTTGTGAAGTGATCCGCCAGGTGGTGAACTGGCTCTCCACCTGGGCAAACCAGATCTGTGGGTCCGCCGTCCAGAATGGAGGCAGGCGGAGGTGGAGTGCTGACAGTTGACCCGCAGCGGGCTGCTCAGGAATAGACATGGCGAGGTAGGGTGGCTTGGATACCCTTGGCGCAGAAGATGAAGGTCTTCGGAGGTGGAGCGTTCTCCGGGTCACCAATTTGTGGCGACAGAAAGACGTTTGCCGGTTTAAGAACAAACAAATCTTTATCACCACAATTATTAAAGAAAAAAGGAGCTGCTAAAAATCCATCCTGCTGCCGCCGTGATCCCAGCCAGTCTCGCCGTTCGGTCA
>JAZHYW010006216.1:0-20554 GCA_037355805.1 Ixodes ricinus
GAAGCAGGGGCCGAGCGGTGTGCTGCCCGGGGGGGCCCCGAAGGGTCATCCATACCCCGGGCTCCAGCCGCAAGGGATCCCCTTTTCCCCGGACACGGGTACGCCACGCACAGTCAGACGTGGGTGGGCGAACCCACATGGCTCGGGGTTCGTAGTGACGCCACTCACCAAGCACCTACTATAAAGTAGGTGCCCCTGCTGCGGGCATGGTGGCCCACGTGGCTGGGGTCCGTGGTGACGGTACTCACCAAGCACCCAAGCACCTAGGGTGCAGGCGCCCGCCGCGGGGCTCGGGGTCCGTGGAGACGCCACTCTACAGCACCTGCTTTCACAGGTGGCCCCTGCGGGGGACCGAAACTTGCATACACTACAAATTACACATAAACTGAAGGAAAAAAATACAACGAATACATTGTAGGTGCACCAAGGTGCTTTAAAAAAAACGTTTTTTGGTGTTATATTGTGGATTAGTTGTCAGCGAACATCTAACCTAGTTCCAGATTACAATATTGCCTACTAATCTCACGGCAATAAAATCATAAAAACACTTTTCACTCGCGTTCCCTTTCCTTTTTCTTCTGGCGCTATGGAGATTACGATCGCTATCATTATACCCAGTTTTGAAGAGGTTGTGCATAGTATTTTGACAAAGACATAATGTATTAAAGGTGCAAAAGGCGAAGCAGTAAAATTTCGCTTCGAAACCGAAAAACTACATTTTTTCTCGCTTTTCTCAGACCTAAAGTGATGTGGCCACCCCAACGAGGTAGAGGGGCTTAGAGCGATAAACCGGGGTTCCGGTCTGCACTCGAAAGTGACCCCCATAAGGCCGCTGCCATTGTACGCAAATTTGACCACTCGTCACGTGACCAAACCAAATACGTGACGTCACAGGAAAGATGGCAGCGCCCAGGCAGCGGCTGGCCCCAGCTGGGCCGGAGCTTGTCGGATGCTTTGTTCGTTGTCGTTCGTCTCGGCGAGTTGATTTCAGACGCGGAAGCCGTCATATGAGGCCGGTCGAAAGCGACTTCAGAGTTCAGCGTGGTGTCTGACGTAGGTATAACGTGAAAATACGGAGGAACGGTGTGCATTTCGCTGGTGACCGACGGGGATATTGCCACGGAAGAGACAATCGGCCCTACGTTGCTCGGACCTCGGATTGATTCGGATACCGCTAGGATAAATTTTAAGGCGACGTTTCTGTGCTCTCGTTGACCATCGGAATCTTCGAGGTCTGCAGTGAAGCGTGTGCAATATATTTGGATACACAGTTTAGCGACGGAAATTGCGTGAGTCGTGCTTGGCAGTGTGCAATCGTGGTGCCGCTTCGTTCAAATGACCGAAGGCTCACTTTGGTTGTGCGGCGCACCGGAGAGCTGCCTTGAAGCTGGTAGTTCCCGTGCCGTGCTAAATGATGCTGTGCTGCTTCCCAATTGTTCCGCGTAGACGTGCACTTTCACGGAGCACAGGTGTGCGGCGCACCGAAGAGCTGCCTTCAAGCTGGTAGTTCCTGTGCCGTGCTTTAGGTGATGCTGTGCTGCTTCCTAAATTGTTCTGGCGTAGACGTGCACTTTCACGGAGCACAGGTGTTGCAGTTGGTATTGATTCCGCTGGTCTGTCGCACGTTTCGTCGACACAAAAGTTTCATCAACACTCGTTACGCGAATTGCAAGCTGTATGGACATTTCATTGCGCGTGTTACCTACCCAGTCCACCCGTTCACGCCGCTTTGCGACGACAGTCTGCAGCGGCTCATTACCAGAAAAGTGGTCCCACATCCATTTCAGTTCAGTTCGTCCACGGCAGTCGCCAAACCCCGAAGGAGAGGATTTATTCGGACAGAATGCCACTAAAGCAATGCAGCTTCTTTAGTGGTCAGGATAGACTCTCTTCTGTCAGTTTTGTTATATTGTCACGGATGCTTGCTCCAGTCCTATCTTCTATCAATATTTACTATTCTGGAAAGTTCCAGGCCATGCTCAGCTGTCATCGTATGTTCTGGTGGAGGTGCTGGGTACTTTACCCATAGCCCTTCACTCTGTGTGCACCCTGGCGGCTCCTCAGCCGAGTTGCCCGATAACGGGACACGGGTGGCGGACTATCCCGCGTCTTAAACCCCCGGCGAGCCGTGAACCAAGTCCTATCCCGAGCCCGGCAGAAAAACCGCAAGACGAGCGAGTACCACAAGGACGAACCTCGGAAATACACCACGAAGAACCTGAAATCTGAGCCAGTCGCTGCTACCAGCAAGAACCACCGAAATTCAGTCTTTTGCCAGAAAAACCGAAGCTGACTAAGCCAACAATGACAAACCTGTAGCAGCAAACCGCGTCCGCTCCCACCATTGTTTGCATGCCCGTCGCACCTCACACTCCGACGCCCTTTCACGCAAGGTGTATGAAGACGTCGAGGGCTGGATTGAACAATATGACCGTGTCGCCCGCCACAGTGGGTGGACAGACAACCAGCTCCTGCAGAACCTATACTTCTCGTGGAAGAAACTGCCAGGCACTGGTTTGAGAACCACGAATCCTCCTTAACGTCGTGGGAAGTTTGCAAGATCGAGCTGAAGTGCACGTTCATCAGCCAACATTGACGAGAGAGAGCCGAATTCCTGATTCTGTCCAGGACACGGCCCCAACAAGAGCGTCGCCGCCTTCGTGGAGGATGTTTTGCGCCTGATCGAGCACCCACGCCAACCCTGATGCTACAGAAGACAAGAAGCTAAGAATCCCATGTCCCTCATGTGAGGGACAACACCTTCGGCAGCCTTGTCCGCAACCCCACGACAACAGTCGAAGGGTTCATATCACCGAGGCTTCCAACATTGAATGTACACTGCAGGCCCGAGCCTGTCACTATCAACAACTCCCCAGCGTCTCGACACTCGAGTCGTCCAGCTGCAACTTCGACGCCAGCCTCCAGGCATCCGCGACATCCACGACGTTGTCCGGGAGGAGATCAGGAAGCTACTTCCTGCCATCAGTTGCCCGGCTTTTTGATTGCCAAGATTGTTTCGGAACAAGTTCGACAGGCATTTCAACCGGAGACTTCTTCGAGCGAAGCGGCATCTGACGAACCGAGGGCGACTTATGCCACAAAGTCACGACGACCGCCACCGGCTACCCGTTAGTATTCAATGCCAATTCAACGAGACACCCCAACGCTGAAGCATTCCCGACATCGGGAAGAACCAGTGTAGGTCCGCGCTGAACAAAGTACACCGAGGAAAACGGAGGTGCTGCGAATGGTCGACCGAAAACCACTCTGCTACCACTGCATGAGGCCGACCATGTCTACTGGAGGTGCCCGTACCAATGAATTGGCCTGCAAGGGTTCGTGCCGAACGACCCTCGACCACGTCTCGAGGAGCGTCCGCGGGACATTGAGGATTATCTTCGGCGGCCTTTGCCCCTGGTGCCGACATTACCCCGAAGCTCCTGATCCCCATCACCTCGACGGGAGGTAAGCACGACAAAGCAGGTGAGCGGCAATGCAAGGACAGTTGATTTGGTGTCGGTTGTCGTCCAAGGACAATACCTAATAATTTGCTGACACCAATTATTTGTGTCCACGCAACGAAGCACACAATTTCCAACTTTGAGGGAGAATGCCGCTGAGTGACTTGAAGAAATAGAATGGTTGGTTGTTCTCAAAAGTGGACACCAAGCATCACCCGACTTCACTTTGCCACACGAGACTTACACAAGTTGCAGTGGTCGCGGGATGCAGAAAAAATCGCCATTACGAAATGGAAGTGAAATGGCTTGGATAGCAAACAAGCATTGTTGCCAGCCATCAAGTCAACGGTACAGCAAAAGGCACAGCCACGTAAGCAATACATGCCCGAGCTTGCTGCATTGACGCAGAAAACTACCAGGAAACTTTGCGGATTAGAAGCCAGCCCTGCAGCTTCAGTGCATCAGATGTCAGTGGCCGCACATGACGTATGATTACAAGACGGCATCAGTCAGTCAAAGTTGCCACTCGACCAAACTGAACATCGACGTGCCAGGAGCGTCATCCGACAACAAGGAGCACAGGTACTACGACTGAACGCCTGACACGAGACTGTCGCAGAAAGAACTCGTTATGGAACCATTTGCAAAGAACCAATAATTATGTAATCAAGTGGAAATAAACATATTTGATACACTAACCAAATAAACATATTTCCGCTCGCCTTTACGCCTTCAGAGTCTATACACAAAGAATTGTGTTCACCGCACGTGCTGGACCTTTTGAGGACACTCGCATCTCTGACCCCTCAATATTAATTAATGGGACATACCAGACTGGCAGACTGGTTGCATTGGGCTGCACTCGTTCCACTTCTCCTGAACATGTGGCGCATCCGAAAACCAACTCCAGTGATGTGAAAATGTTGTTTATTAATTTATTCCCTCCAAGGGCCTCTGTAGGCATTGCAGAGAGGATACTTAAAACTACACACATGATAATAACATCAAAGCACACTGACATTAATGAGCACAAAACCGGCCCAGCTACCGAAAATAAATACTACACTCGTAAGAAATAATTATTGCTGCAACTTGTTGATTGCAAAAACAAACACACCTCTGAGCATCTAGTTTAATAGTATGTGTTGATGCATTGTTATATAGCAGGACACTTCCTATACGTATGACACAATAGACCCTTTGCAAAACCCCATCAAGCAACACAACTGTCACCAATTTTTTTCGGCGTAAAGCACACGAATGGGCCCCAGTTCACGTCGAACGCTAATGCAGCATTCGAGTCCAATAGGCGCTGAGCCAAGTTCACAGTGATGGCTGACATAACATTCTTGTCGAACAAATGCCCAAAGTATGAAGGCCTTGGGTAATTAAAGTAGTAGCTACTGTAATTCGTTTCATCACAATTTGGCAAACAGCGAAGGCTACAGTCTCGGTCAGTCAGTATGCACGTTGGAGAGAGGCACATGACAACATATCATCAGAGTGCTCATCTGCACAGATTTGTCACACACCTTCACTCCGTCTCTCTGATTGGCTTGAGGGGGCTGTGGCGGTTGCCCTTTTCCAAGTTACGGTGAAACAAAGTATAGGCAGCCCACACTTTTGAAAAAGTCTATTGAAGAGACTGAAAGGGATGGTAGTCAACATTTTTCAACAAGACTGCTCTTCGGGCAAGGGATGAACACAAATATGAGTCATCTTGTCCAGGTAATTAGAACAAGTAAATAATTGACCGACTAATACAATGCACTCTTGATGAAAAAAATTATTGCTGCAATAAATCCTACGAAAGAGAAAAATGTGCAGTTAATCTTCTATTTCCGAGTTGCATTACATCTAACGAATTGCTGATATGTGTGGTTCTATCTCTGGACCTCTAAAGAGTGGGGCTGCACTTTTTTTAAAGATTCTAGATGTTAGAATGATGGATTAGACAACCATCTAAGAGGAGTATGATCATACACATGGAAGTTACTGTGGACTATTGATACCAATCGGCAAGGTAAAGAGCCTACTAATACTAATTTCTAAGGGACATCGGATGCAACATTTTGTGCACTGATCAATCAAAAATGTGAAGACTTGCTGTGTTCTGAGTTCCAAGGGGACAAATAAACTGTTTTATGAACATAAGTAATGAACTTTTTCCGAATGATTGGTTCGAATGCTTTGTAAGAGTTTGCGTGCAAGTCAATTAAGCAAACGCCAGCTTTTCACTTTAAAAAAGTATTGCGATCCAATGTAGAATCGTCGATTAGCACAAAAGGTTAAAGATCGCAGGAGCTTCCTCGCTAAAAGTTGCTATGGTTATTCGGTGACGCAGGGCTGAAACAAATTCCCCTAGGCCCTAATCGCGACGTATACCTTTCGCTTCGATTCTCAGACATTCCAACGTTCAAACAAAGCTAAGAGAATGCGAAAATTTCATGCTAAAAGCACTCAAAGTTCTATCGATCCTCGAACACATCCGGGAATCCGAGCACCGGTACGGCGATACGGCTGATGCTGTCTCACAGGTGTTAATATCCAGATGATCCAGAGCGATCTTGCGCAAAAAGGGTATAAAGTCTCATTCCTTCATATTTTCACATTATACCTGCGTCAGCGAGCACGAAGAAGCCCGAAGTCGTCGGAAAGCAGCTGCACATCACGGCTACCGCGCACCGAACAAACTCGCATCCGCCAGCTCTGGGCGCTGCCATCTTACCGGTGACGTCACGGCTCTTGTGAGGTCACGTGACGAGTGGTCACATTTGCGTACAACATGGCGGCAACCGGGGGGGGGGTGCCACTTCCGAACTTCCGGTTTATCACTCTAAGCCCCTCTACCTCGTTGGTCCACCTGACTTTGTTGGATGTATGGATGGATGGATCGATGGGTATCGATCGTATTCTTTATAACAGGCGAAGTGGTAAAATGTCGCTTCGAAAACAAAAAACTACATTTTCCTCGCTTTTCCCCGGACCTAGAGAGATATTTCCGCCCGACTTCGTCAGATGGATGGATGGATCGATGGGTATCGATCGTATTCTTTATAACGATGGTAGCTTACGCCACCTAGTCGTAGCAGGCCGTCGCGGTTCTTCTTCATCACGCCCCACTTGTCGACGTAGCGCGTCGTAACGTCGACGAGTGCACGCGCCTGATCGCGTTGGCCGACGCTGGCTGCGAACGGGAGTCTATTCCATCCTCATGCGCAACACAACGTGGCGCAGAGTAGCCCAGCGAGCCAAGCGCGCGTCGGCGTAGCTCACGACGGAACAGCCAGTCGCGCTCCCCGCACACCCACGACGGTGTCTTTACCAGAAGCCCTTGCACGGGCGTCCCAATCGGGAATCTGGATTCTGAATGTCGGGGCCGTTGGGGGCCAGTCGGTATGTGTGAGGCGCTCATTTATGCGACCTGAACCTGCCGTTCTTGCTGTGTCACGTGTGCTGTTATCGTGTTCCTGTGTTGCTGCAAATATTTAACTTTAATGCAATTGTTTGGGCGAGTGTGTGCGTGGACGTGGACCGCGCCGAGGATACGCTACCTCCGAGACTCTTCTTATAGGTATAACGCGCCGGACTAACATGCACGTTGTGCCGGCAAAAGCTGGAAGCTCTAAGACGCGCCTCAGGCCGTTCTCTTTCGAAGCAACATGCGCCGTCGAATGTACGGGAACTGCGTACCCAGTGAAACATCTGCTATTTAGCCGGCAAGAAATTTTCAACTGGGGTGTCTCTGTTTGTTAGCGATAGTAGTGGTATGAAAGAGGTCGCTTTGGAATATCGAGTGCATCGCTTCCATTTAACGGCGAACCTGCCAAGAGGCTAGCTTCGAGAGGCTTGATATTGTTTTTTTTTTTCATTGACATTTGTGTGACAATGTGGATGCTTGGGCAAGTTGGTAATTCATGCTTGGATGGAACAGCGCCGATGAACAGTCACACTCACATGCAGTGAGTGTGACTGTTCATCCGCGCTGTTCCATCCAAGCATTTAGTGTGACATTTTGGAGAAAATAAGTGCTGGTGTGCACTCGTCTTTGCACATCATTTTATTATTTGAGAACTTTTAACCACTGCCCCGAATTTCTGCTTCGAAGTATAACCACCGGTCGTATAACCACGACCTGAAAATGAAAATACGCTGCGAGAGACGCCGCGGTTGCCACGTCCTTTTGCGCTGGCTCGCGTTGCTTTCGTCGGCGTTAGAGGATAAATAAACAGCCTTGTCCACCGAAGAATTTCTGATTCTAAAGGCGTCAGATTGTGCATCATCACATGCACACACACACAGCTGTTAAAACTTAGTTTGTCCAAGGAAGCAGCACAAGTAGGTTATAGTGGTCAATAGTTGGCGTCCGTATTCTCCATGCATACACTAAGCGGAATGTAACAGAAGTAGGCTGTGCCACAAAATGTCCCCTCCGTCTTTCAGCTATTGAGACGATCCTTATCCTGCTTCTTTTTTTCTTATTCAGTTGATCATCTTTTACAACCGTCTTTGGTAACTTTAATTGTGATAAGAAATTCGGTTAACGGACGCCGCCATGAAAATACGGGGCAAACATCCGGTTTGCCATAGCATTGCCTGTGGCATATGCTGTGGTTTTCCCCATATTTTCAAGGTGCCGTCGTACTGAATCGGTGTCGCACAGCTAAGGTTTGGGGCCCAACACTTGCCTGATTAGTAGGAAGTTGGCGTGTAGCAGATGCTCTCAACTCTGCGCCAGAAGCGTCATCTAGAGCGAGACGTCATAACTCGGCTTTGGACAGCAAGCGTGTCAGACGTCGTGCTCACGAATGCTGAGATTTACACCGCGGGTTGAGAAAGCCGTACAAGCTCTGCTTTCGGAGTATGTGTCCGTGTCCCTCCGCCGTGATATGAATGCGGGCTGGTATCAATATTTATTTCGGTGCGCCGATTGTATCAAAAGCTAGCCGCGACAGCGAGCAGAGGAAACAGACCACAGACACAGAGCAGGATAGCTAGGTTCGACATTTGAGAAAAGGTACATGGAAGTGACGTAATGAAAAGGAGTAACGTATCCTAGCAACACTCACGTGGCGGCTCAGCCCACTTTGACGCCGCTACGTTATCGCAAACTTGACACCTGCCACGCGTTTGGTGACGTCCGGAGCCAACCCCGACAAGCGGAAGAGCTACGCAGTCCCTAATGTGTATCATTGTCATATGTCTCACGAATTCAAATCTAGAGACTATGTGCTTCATAGTGTCCTCACAACATGTGATATATTTCTTCAGAATGACCCAGTACTTATTTGGTGCATCTCTAGTCAGAAATAATCTTTCTTTCTTTCTAGAATTAGCTATTGCTGCGCACAAAGTTACAAGATTTTCTTTAAGAAATAAAGAAATTTTCAAAACAAACTACCTGTGCACTGTCTTGAGATAACACAATCACCTAACTTTGATGAAGTGTCATAAAAGAGATAATAAAATGGAGCAGAAGGCAGGACGCTTTGAAGCATTCGTAAAATGAAACAATGCCCATGACAACAATATCCCTGGTTCAATCAACAACTAAGAAATCAATCTCTGCAAAAGCAAACATTTCTTTCTAGAGGTAGTCTAAATTAATTCTCAGTTCTTTGCAGGGGCAAGCCAGATGACCTGTTGGTCTGGCAACTAAACCTCTGAACCTTTTCTGTCACTGTCCACTGTGTCTCGTGCCTTCTGCTCATAAAATAAAAAAGGCTGTATCGATATCACCGCGATGCACTCGACACGTATCCGGAGGCAGCACACTGGCTGTGCGACGAACTTCACAAGGTGCAAGAGCTGAAGAGAGTGCGTAGCTTATGGACGGCCATGACTGTGGAGCAGGAAGCGAAGTGTGCACTTTACGGCTTCCACGGGGAGGGCTTCACTGAGGGCAAGGATGTGACGGGGTCCTTGGTGGTCAGGACCTCAGTCGTGGTGGCGAGAGGTTCCCCGTCGCCGGCGGCGTCCATGCTGGGCACCACCGTGGCGAGGGCGCTGAGGGGCTTCCCGACGGTGTCCCTGGTGGTCGGGACCACCGTCGTGGCGGCGGACTCCTTGCGTGTGGCGCTCCGCACGGGCACGTCTGCGGCGGGTTCCAAACCGGGCGACAAGGCGCTGCCTCAGAGCCTTTCCCCTGTCCGAGAGGCCGACCGGAAGGCCGGCAGGAGGGCCGGCAGGAGCCAGCCTCTCGGGAGCCGACGCTGACCCCTCCGAGCTCGGCTCAGAACCGTCCGAGCTCGGCTCAGACTCCAACTCTGACACTTCAGGGTCGGAGTCTGACTCCGGTTCTGGCTCGCTCGATGCAAGGCAGATGTTGTGGAGCACTGCACATGCCGAAATAATGGCAGTGGCTGTTGAAGGGTGGTAATACAGAGCCCGGTGCCTTTGCAGACACCGGAATCTGTTTTTCAACAGCCCGATGCAGCGCTCCACAACAGACCTGACCGAGGAATGCGCCTTATTAAACCGGCCGCAAGCGGTGGAGGTCGCGTGGTTCCCGGGGACAGGGGTGATGAGCCAAGGCTCCAAGGGGTAGCCGCTGTCACCTGGACATGTAGAGGACGGAACATATTACATTCTTTTCTTTTTAAAATGAAAGGCAAGAAAACAGCAAAAACAGCTGTGTGCAACTATGTCAATTATAATGTAACTTAAGTGTGACTTAAAAGTTTGTTAATATTTCTGCACTACAGTATCAGTTTACATTATGATTAATTAGCACCAGCTTGCCTGCACACTCCCTGTTATTTCATGCAACTATGTGTTTTCCTGGTGGGTCGTATGGGATGTGCGCTCGATTCCTTAGGGGTGCTGTGTTGTATGCAAGTGCATTATTAGGCCCTTGCATCCGACAGATAAAAGCTTTGTTGTTTTTGGGAGTGTGGCTGTGACCTTAGGCACGGGCAGAGCAGAACACGCTGGCCTTGTCTTTGGCGAGCAGGGGGATAAGGCGCCAGTTCGACGAGCCTCTCTCCTAATCCTCAGGGGAGTTGGAGATGGGGAAAAGAGAGGGGTGGCCAGATTGGAAGGGGGTCAGGTCCTGCCGGGACACGGAGGGTCTAATAGGAGGAGCTAGGCAGACCGAAGAAGAAGGGTCAGGGAAAAGAATGCAGTGCGTGGGACAGAGACGACCCGAGGACAGATTCGGCGAGCCCCAAGTGGCCAAGGAGGAATTGATCCCATTCCGGACAGATCGACTGACGACCTTCAAAGCGACCAGGCGAGCCCCCAGGGATCAGCGAAAGAGCTCCAACTTCATGCAAAGTGCCTGCCTTCAGACTGACTCAACGAGCTCCAAACCAACCAGCAAGAGAGTACAGGCAGACAGTAACAGTGAGTGGGCCAAACCGGACAGCGACTCGCACTGCGGTCGCATGCCTTGTGCAGTCTACCACTGTCGTGAGATTGGTGTAGTGTGGTTTTCGTAGCCTGCAGAGTGTGAGAGTTATATGGACATAAACAGAGATTAATGGCCAAACTTTGGGTGTTGTCTCACTTCAAGAAGTTCCAGCAACTGTGTCTGTGTGCCTCACAACAAGCACAGTTTGTGTGGTACTGTGGCTTTCAAGCAGTGGGAGCCACCGTGTGCGTAAGGAATGAATTCAGTATGCTCACCAAGCAGGAACCGGCCGTCGCGTGCCAGCTGCCCTTGCTCGAGTTGGTTTCGGAGCCAGGAAAATTGCCACACGAAGGAGTCGTGCACCGACCCAGGGTACCGTGGGTCGATGCACATTACCCGGCAGTCGGCGTCACACACCTGAAAGTGAGAGAGATATCGACATGTAATCACCTGAATCCACAAGTAGTAGATTGCACTTATGGTTCACAAAGCAGTCGCAATTCCAGAACCTTTCAAGTTATTTTGTCTGACACATGCATGTCAACACACCTTCCTGGATGCAAGGTACAACTACCTTCAAACAAAAAGTAATGTTTTTTTTTGTTTGACGGAAGCTTGCACGTTTTAACAGACAAGTATTATTTTTGGGAGAAGCGTCTCACGGCTCACATGCTACGTAGAGCACATGCTCGCGCAGTCGTGAGACCCCACAGCCCGCAGTCATAAAACGGCATATTTACACCGTATCGGCGTTACGTTTTTTTTTGTTTTTTTCTACACATTTGGGACGCGTTTTGACTACGTAACATGAGTGTACTTACCACCATCACGTTGAGGGCGTAGAAGTACTTTCGGCACCAGTACGCCGCCTTCGTGACGGTGGGGTCGTTCTTGGACGGGCCGACGATGGAGACCATGGTCCCGTCCACGCAACCGATGACGCCGGGTATCCTGCCGAGCAGCCTGAAGCCCCTCTCCGCGTCGAACCTCTCGCTCGGCGTCTCGGGAAGTGGATCCAGCCACGCTGGACCCCGAGACGACGCACGATAGCGACGGACACGGCGCGGACCGCAACGCTGACTGTCTTTTGGTCCCGCGCTACGTGTTCGTCGCTCGCCACCATGCCTTGGAAGCTCCCCGTGGCGTAGAAGCGCAGTGCACACAACACTTGAAGCTCCACAGTCATGACCGTCCACGAGCTACGCACTCTCCTCACCTCCGGTTCCTCGCGCAGTTCGTCGCACAACCACCGCACCACGATCTTCGGCAGGCGGTATTGCTTCCGAAAAATCTCCTCCGGGAGTTCGAATGCATCGCGGTGTTCACGATACAGCCTTTCCGGCGAAAAAAACAAAGCTCTATTAAAGAAAAAGTCGAATTAATGAGACGGCGACGCCTCGCCGCCGAAAACATGGCTGCCAATGACACCTACTTCCGAGCAAGTACCTTTTGAAACGTACTCGGTACAAAACGAAACGTCAGTTTGTTGTCACGTCCGGTAGCCGACTCCGCCCAGTTTAGCCGACTCCGCCCACATTTTTCTAGGGAAATTACGTCACTTTTGCTTCCAACCAATCAGACGTGAAGACGTCACTTCCGTGTACTTTTAAAAGGAACATGTACAATGTCGAACCTAGCTATCCAGGAAGCCTAAGCCTTACGTAGTCGACCGAGCGGCGAGCAGACGATGGGAGCTTGGATGAGAGCGCATTGGTGCGCAGGGCTGTCTTCGATTACGGTCTTTTTTCCTTCGCCACTCTGCATGACGTCATGCCGTGTCCTGCCCTATCGAAACGTCTTTGAGGCGGCATCTTTGGACTACTTGGGATCCGGAGCCACTCCGCTGAACTGTCCGCGCGCGCGTACCTTCGTCGACCGTTTCACTCAGGGATGTTTCCCTGAAAGAAAGCGGCGTGTCCGCGATTTTTTCAAATTTTTTAACATGGAAATAGGCCACACACAAGTATAATTTTTAGATTTTTTGATCCTCTTTCAGCGCGTTGATTGCGTTACCACCATAAACTGATGATGTCAGAAACCACTTCAGTGCACCTTTAACAATATATACATTCATACACCATTGCACGCCGAATAGAAAACACAGTCCGAAGTGCACGGCTACGATTACAAGAAAATAATTAGAGATCACATCTTGACAGTAGTGAAAATAAGGCATTTACAATATAGGACACAAGTCCAAGATAATGAGTGTAGGTATTCAAGACAAAATATCACCTGGTCATTTTAGTTTCTATCAGTACCGCAAAATAGATACACTTCCTATATATAAAAAGACAACTGTACAGGCAAAAAAACTTAAGGCTAGTTGGGCCTCTAAACTCGTCAAACAGAAAGTTGGGACCGAAGTTGACAGAGCGCACCAATTGGCCTATCATGATGATGACTTTGCGCTTTTTCGCCTACGTCCAATCGGCGCACTCCGCGAACTTTCTGCTCGAACCTCGATTTTGACGAGTTAAGGGCCCCTGTTCAAATATGTTGTGTTACTTAGCTCTGTATCGACTCGAACAGGAGTTCAAAATGTTTTGTAGAAATTCTGACGGCAAGAGTTATAGATATACACTTCTTCGGTGTAACAGTTACAACACCCTATTGGTCAAAATATTGGGTTGAGCTGACTGAGATATTTATCAGCGTAAAATCTCGATTTGAATCATGTAGACGCTCACGAGACCCTAATACAACCTTCGAAGTGTAAATCAAACCATGAAGAATTTTGAAAAGGAACAAGATGCGTGCTTTCTCTCGACGTTGGTGAGTATACGTTTGTGGGTACTGTAGCACAGCCTCATGGTTTAGGTGATGTTCACTCTGAATCAAAATACGATATTTAAAAATTTATATGCATTTGTTTGCACTCGGTTTATTCTTAGCTATTAAGTGTGGCGGTTTCCATTCTACACAACTGACGCCTATTTTAACTGGGAAAAGTTCAATAAGCAATAGAATGTCAGAAACTCAGACGCGTTATCAAAGTACTTGTTATGGAACATCATATTTCCAAGGCTCGTAAAAGCGCTCAATTGTTTTGTTTACGTGGTCATCAAATCGTAGGCTTGAATCAAACGTAACGCCTGCGATCTCTTAGGCCCACTCACGTGAGAGAGTAAATGTACACAAATAGAATCAGGGAAACAGACGTTCTAAGTGTTTCAAGAAACTTTAATCACTTTAATTTTTAACGAATAAGAGAAAGCTTGTTTTCTGTGTACCCTTCGTTGAATAAACTCATGTCGTCCTGGAGCCTCATGCAGTCGTCAGAGTGTTTTAATTTTCCGATATAATTTAGCGTTGCTAAAGGCGTTTTAGCTCGGTAATAGGCAAACGGAGTGGATGGTTTTCGAGATCACCGAAGGTCGATTCTATAACATGAGCTCTGTCTCGGCCAAACACGCACAGCCTTGCGCGCGCCACTTCGTCGTCACAGATGCTCCATCTTCAGAGAAGGGCCTTCCTGGCCGAAGGCTTGGGTTCGGTAACTTAAACGTTTCCGTCGCGTGGAGCGAGAGGCTTGAGGCGAGTGACGAACGCGACGTGTCGACCGTGGACCGCCGGTGATTTGCAAGTTGCTGCGGCTCCACTAAGTACTTCACCAGTGAAGTATGGCAAATAACTCTGTAGGGTCTTTAGTATTTCGGGAGGAGTGTCTGCAGAATGGCCAGTTTTGCGAGTGATGAATTGTGTGAGTACGAGTTTGTAGGCACTACATTGGCGATCTCGGTAACATTCATTATAATATCGTTTGGAGTTTTGTAGATGGAGCAGCGTGCACGTTCTGGCAAGTTGGCGGCAAGCCTGTGTGTAAGAAGTACTTGGCGAAAATATATTGCCATTTGTAATGCCACGTGAATGTGGGAGAAGAGTATCGATCATGGTGGCGGATGGACGGCCGTACAACTGATAGAATTGGGAGAATCCAGTTGTTGAATGGACAGCCGTGTTGGCATAGGTGACAAAATATAAGGCGGTGCCCCAAACAATTGGCCTGGCCCTCGGAGATGTACATAGAGAGCATGTTTTCGAGTCTATTGTTGAAGCGTTTTGTAAGGCCATTTGTTTGAGGGTGGTGTGGCGATGTCAGTCGGTGATCCAAATTATAGGCTTGCTAACAAGGCTTCCACAGTTCTATATGAAGAATGCCTTTCCACGGTCGCTGGTGATAATCCGAGGAGCACCGTGGCGCTGGATGAGGTTGTGAAGAATGAACGGTGCTATGGCTTCGGCTGTGGCATCGGCTGTGGCATCATAGGGCACGTGATCCTGCCGTTAGTGTTTTAGCTGATGTCTTCTGCAATTCTTCTTAGGGTGCTGCTTGCGGCGCAAAGATAGGTTCAAGGTCCCTAAGATACAATAAAATATGGAAAAAAGTTAAAACGACACTATGTCCCTTCGATGTTTAACAGTTTGCCAGAGTCTTTGCTGAACTTATCATCCTTCCGTGCGTGTAGAACGGAATGTAAGAAAATGGTGCCTTACGCTCGCGCAAAAATAATTATATATTTACTTAGTGCGTATTCGTTGCCCACATTCCTACATTATTGTTGTTTGTTTGTTTTGTTTCACCAGTGTTCAATGTGTCACGGTATATTGTTGGCTGCCTGATGCCACATACAAGCATCTTTACTTTCGTGGGCCAGCACGCTTAGATATGTATTTTTTCAAAGATAATAAAGATATTATTATTATTATCATTATTATTCTGTTTGGCATCGCACAAGCGACGATAGCGGGACCGCAGCAGACAGATATTTTCCTGTCGGCAAGCTACGTCACCCTGCTGTCTGGCATCGCCGGCTTTTAAAACGTACTGGGAGATAGAGCGACAACTACGACCAATCATCGACAAGAACCGCCTTCAGTACCCGATAAAGCTGGCTTCTGTCACTGCCGGGGTTCAGAGGGCACGGCGATCTTGCCGTGAATGCTTCAGCTTATACATCTACTGAAATTCTTGTTTAGGTCAGTACTGACAAAAGTTATCGAAGCAATTTAGTTAGATTGATTGTCATGAAGTGCCCTCGAGTGTTGTTGCAATATGTATATAAATGTTTTGCGCTTAGTAGAATACTTTTAGGACTGTCTGGTGACGCTGAATTAAATCCAGGACCAGACCAGGAGACCATGGAAATGCTAAGCCAAATATTGGAAAGCAGACTGATATTGCGAATGATATAAAATAACTTAAAACCAATAACCTAAACGTAAACAAGACACTAAAGAGCATTGAAAATAAACTAAACGGGGTTTTAAAATGTGTTGTCGAAAATGGAAACAAAAATCGTGAGCTAGAAAGCGAGGCACAACTGTTGAATAGAACACTATGGTTCACCGAAACGCAAGGCTTGTTGAATTCGAAGATAGATTCCGTCGGAGAAACATTGTGGCTTTCGGCGTACCAGAGGAACCCGTTGTAGTTAGCTAGACGACAACAAGACGGAGTGCACTCCAAAAGTAGCGAAAGGTGCCTGATGACGTGTTTAAAAAGCAGCTAGGTGTATCGATAACATAAGTAGAAAGTATCCAGAGAAGAGGACGGATCATGCAGAGGTAAAACAGACCTGTAGTCCTCGAGCTATTCAACTACAATAAAAACTAACAGTGTTCAAAAATAGTTAGGGAACTGCTGATGTCGATCTCAGATGTCAATTAAAAAAAGACCTTGCAGTCGAGGAAGGAACTGTTGGAGCCGGCACGCGATGAGAAAAAAGGGAAGCAAAGGTTAAGCTCGTTCATGACAAACTTTATATTGATGTGGCGTATGCTTGGAATCCAGAAAATGAACGAAGGGTAACGATAAATGCACTCCAAAAGAACAGTTCAATGTCTGTTTCAAGGCAAAATTGATACCAGTGGTAACCAAGACTTACAATCGTAACGCTAAATCCGCAGTCTCATGAAGAATACTGACCGAATAGAAGCTGTGAGCAAATGCCGTTGAGACCACTACAGGAAACTGAACTAAAAATGCATGGGTTTGGCGGGAGACACACATCTGGTGCCACCTCCTGACGAGGAGTGGTCAACTCGGTGCTGAAAATTATATTGATATCAGTCACGTGCTCCACTGCTTTCCCCTAACACTATCGTTAAAAAATACTATTACCAATTAAAATTGACAAACACTTGGTTATGGCACTTTTGTATTAATTGATGTGTCCCAGAAAGTTCATATGCAAATCTGTAAACTTGTTTTCGTATGGACCCTGTGAAGTTTATTGCTTTTTTCAGGCTACTAATAATTTTTTCTAGTTATTTGACTATTTATCCGTTAGGTTACCTTCAACTCCTGATTATTAGCTAAGATTGAACTATATTGTGTTATTCGTGTTCTTATGGATGAGATTGGCTTCAAGTGGCTCATATTGTTTTTTAGGAACAATTCTTGACCAGATCAGTTTCACTTGGCTTGACGAATAATAACTAGTAGCAATATCATTCCCGCTTCTGAGGCAGTGATGTTTCAGGGGTGGGATTAAATTGAAGTGGATATTTTTGGCAATTTGAATATGTTCACGGTCAGATTGGATTGAAATGGCTATACATGACTCTCAGTCGCTATTAATGCCATTTTATGCAATTGGTGTGATGGTATATTTGATTGACTTCAACTGGCTAATATTGGCTATAGGCATCTATTACTGATCTGGTTGGCTTGAATTGGCTATTATTGCCTGCAAGCATCCATTCCTTACCTGGTTGGCTCGAGTTTACAAAATATGGGTATTAGTGATTATTAGTCACAATGCTGTGCTATTTCCATACAATGAAAATTGTATGGAAATACAATTTCATTGTATTCCTGACCTGGTTGGCTTGAATTGGCTACAAATGGCTATAAGCGACTAGTATTGATAATTATTAGCTAATTATGTGTCTGCAAACATGAATGGCTTCATGTGTCTATTTTTGGCTATTGGCATCTATATTTTACCAGATTGGCTTCAAATGGCTATGAATGGCTATTCGTGAATGGAGTTGATAATTCTGTGCTATTTTGTGTAATGGATGAACATGACTTCAAATGAATGTTATTGGCTTTAAACATCTATTTTTTATTAGATTGGATTGAAATGGCTATACATGGCTATCAGCAACTATTATTGGCAATTTATGCAACTGGGACTTGTATAGATTTGAATGACTTCAACTGGATACTATTAGCTATTGGAATCTTGACCTGGTTAGCTTGGATTGGTTGTTATTGGCTATAAGCATCTGTTCTCGACCTGGTTGGCTTGAATTGGCTACAAATGACTATAAGTGAGTAGTATTTACAATTAGCATCTATTTCTTTGTCTACAAACTGGGTGGCTTTATGTGTCTGTTTTTGCCTATTATTAGCATATATATTTTTATTAGATTGGCTTCAGATGGCTAGGAATGGCTATTCGTGAATATAGTTCACAATTCTGTGTTATTTCGCTGTTTGTGGATGAAAATGACTTTAGGCTGCCTTTTCTCACTATAAACGTATATTTTTATTTAGATTAGCTTCAAATGATTACAAATGGCTATTAGGAACTAGTAATGATAATTATGAGAGGTTTCGATGTTTGCGAACTGGAATGGTTTCCAGTGGCTATTGTTGGCTACTAGCTTGTAGCAGTCAATATGTCCAGCGTCGCCACGAACAAAGACGACGACGCTACTCGTTGGCAAAAGCGCGACGGCAGGTGGATTAAACATAACGTTTTCGCGTAAGCTGGGAGTCGGTCCCACCATTAATTCCGCACTCAACAAAGAGAGTGCTACATAGCATATATTTTATACCAGATTTGCTTTAAGAGGCTACCAATGGCTATTTGTCAGTATAATTGGCAATTTTGCACTATTTCAGTGCTTATGAATGAGTATGGCTTCAGGTGCTTATTTTTGGCTTAAACAGTGTGGATCTTTCCATCTATTCTCAATGAATTACATTAAATTGCTTCAAACTGGCTATCAGTGACTCATATTTACACTGATATGCTATTTTAATCTTTTTTCAAACACAATTGAAGTGGTTAATATTGATCTTTGGCTGGTGCTCCTTGTCAGATCGTCTTGAAATGGCTACGTGCCTAATTGTGATTATTATTGACCCTTTTTTGCAGTTGGTTTGTTTACAGATTTGATTGACTTCAATTGGCTATGATTGCCCATAAGCATATATTTTTGACCTGGGTGCCTTGAATTGGCAACAAAAGGCCATTGGTGCTTATTAGCCGCAATGTTCTGGTATACTTATGGCAGCTAATATACTTCAAGTGGCAATTCTTGGTTTTAGCATCTATTATAAACAAGATCGGCTTAAAATGTTCCAGAATGACTATTTGCGGCTATCATTGACAATACTGGCTACCAATACCTACCAACAGCCATTGCTCGCCATTCCAATATCGCAACAATTAGGTGCTAATACCCAACAATAGCCACTTAATGTCTTTCCCATTTCTGAACAGAGAAATAGCATATATTTGTGAATAATAATCACTAATAGCCATATGCAGTCATTTCAAAACGATATAATTAAAAAAATGGATGATCATTGCCAATATTTGCCTCTTGAGGCCATTGTCATGCATAAGCACTGAAACAGCTCATATTCGATTATACCTACTGGTAGCCATTGGTAGTCTTTTTAAGCCAATCTAAGTAGAAAAAGATGCTAATACCCAATAATAGTCAATTGAAGCCATTCTATTTTGTAAACACGGGAATTGGTCAAAATGATCAATACGTTTTACTAATAGCTATTTCTAGCCATTACAGTTGCCCATCTAATAGAAATACATGCTTATAGACAATTATAGCAACTTTAAGACATCCTTGTACATAAACACTGAAATAACACATAATTGTTAATTATACTCATTAATTGCCATTGCTAGCCACTTAAAGCAATTTCAGTTTGTAAACACAAAAATAGCCCATAACTATTAACACTAGTCACTAATAGCCATTTGTAGCCATTTCAAACTAATCTAATAAAAAATGGATGTTTATAGCCAATACTAGGCACTTGTAGCCATTTTCATCCATAAACACTTAAATAGTTATAATTGTCAATTATACTTACTAATAGCAACTGCTAGCCATTTGAAGCCACTATGGTCAGAAATAAATGCTAATAGCCAACAATAGTCTTAAAGTCATTCCAGTTAGTAAACACAAAAATCCCTTACAACTATCAACACTAGTCACTAATAGCCAATGTTGCCATTTCAATCAAATTTATCTAAAATTGGATGCATAAGCCAATAATAGCTGCTTGAAGCCATACTCATTTTTAAGCACTGAAATAGCACAGAATTGTCAATGATCTCATCAATAGCCATCAGTAGCCATTTAAAGTCAGTCTAGTTAAAAATAAATACTGATAGCCAACAATATCCACTTGAAGCCATTCCATTTCGTAACTAAAATAATTTCTCAATCAATAGTTAGCCACTATTAGCCCTTTGTAGCCATATCGAGACTTATTACATAAAAGCTAAGTGCTTATAGCCAATATGTAGTCACTTAAAGCCATTCTCATTAATAAATATTCAAATAGCAGATAATATCTATTATACTGACTAATATCCATTACTTGCCATTTGAATCCCATCTGGTCAAAAATAGATTTTTATAGCCAGCAATAATCACCTGAGCCACTCCAGTTCATAAACAGAAATTGCTCAGTTTTCAATACTCATTATTAACAGCCATTTGTAGCCATATCTAGCAAATATATATAAAA
>JAZHYW010006217.1:0-45736 GCA_037355805.1 Ixodes ricinus
ATATACACATGGTATAATAAAGAGTATGTTCTTCACGTCACTTGCGCGGTAGTATGCAGGTAAAAATTGAGATACGTTCAAGACTGCCTTCTCCAACGCTGTTCTAGATTTTCTAGAAAAAAAAAAAAGAATGCGTGATTAGTTGCAATGCCCCAAAGGGGAACCAGACGAAATGGTCCCAATCGTAAAATCTGGACAGAAATGGTTCCAAATAAATTTTTGTAAAATTTGCGCTTGCTCCTTTTTTTTTACAGCGGACTTTTTAAAGGGCTAGTTTTCCTAGGATCGTGTCCGGTACCAAACAAATGTCGACACGACACTCTGGTTAAGCTTAAATGGTAAGATAAAATGGCTAGGTGGCGTAAGGCTACTGCCCGATCCAAAGGGCTCAGCCGTATTCATCCATCATCCATCCATCCATGTGTTTGCTGGTTGTCTACTTGCCGCCGTCGCTCATAGATCGCGGCAATCTTTCCAGCCTCGGCAACCACACAACTGGTTGCTGCCGTTGCTCATAGATGGCTGCAACATTTCTTCGAAGGAAGAAGAGCGGGTACGGAACGAGCGGCGATCTGCGCAGCAGCGTGAATGGTTCCGCAACCGCCGAGAGGCCGCTATCGCCCAAAGTTTCACTGCGTCGAGCGCTTCAGATTGGCTTACGAAAGAAGAGCAGGTCGCTCGCCTGGAAAGCCACCGCCGAGAGCCGTAGACTATACTTCGTTTCACCTTTCCGTCCAGACGCAGCCGATGCTACGAGATTATATGACGAATCACAGAGCGTCAAAAGGGCACCATCATGGTGTTCGTAATGTTTCTGTGCATGTTCTATCATTGCTGAACCAATCATAAACAGAACAAGCTTAGTGGACTTGCACTTTTGACGCTGCTTGATTGGTCCCGTTCCCTCGTAGCATCCGCTGTCTGGACGGAAGGTGAAACAAAGTATAGTCTCCGAGGCGATAGACCCTTTGGATAAAAAGAGCGCCATCTGTCGCACAGAAATGCAACTAGCCCCGACGCCATCTTGAAGGATACCGCGTCGCTCAAGCCAGTCTGTGCACGTTTCCATCTTACAATACTAATTATAATACGTTTGCGTTTTATTGTGTAAAGTGAGCTGGAGGGTGGTTTGGTTCGAAATAGTGAAGAAACTCTTTGTCTTGTTTTGCTCTGATGTCCGGACTATAAGTCAGCCACTATCGGGGTGGTTACTGCTCGTTCTCCGCATTTGACACTGAGGTTTGCAAGTGAGCCAGATACGCTACAGATAATTACTATTGTTATTCATGAAAAGTGTGCGGCTTTTCTTTGGAACCCGGTTTTATTCGTGTGGAGGCATTACTCAATCATAGACGCGGACGATATGTAATACAACTGCCTCGCGTGCTTGTCTGGCAGATTCAGACAGCCGATTAATGACAGCGTTCAAACTTTTATGTACAATTCAAAGTAACAATATCCTCTTATTTTTGCAGTTCATACGTGTAATAATTGTTTTCCAAGGATTGGTCGTTTTAGCAACTAGTTCGACGAGGCACGGGGAAATTGTTCGGCCGCGGATACGACTTATTGAACAAAAAATTAAAATTAATTTCCTGCAAGATGTTTTAATGTAAATACTATATTAATACTAGCGGCATTCAAACAAACGGAAAGAGACACTGCTTTTGCAAAACTGCTTCATGAAGCTTACTGCTTCGAGTGCTGTCTGCAACTTGCTAGAGTTTGCGTGGTCGCGGTGCAGGACATAGTGGCTTAGAAGACTGGGACTCCTCCCACAAGCGTGGTGCGCCGGTTTTCAAAATCCCTCCGCAATCGAAAGAAGAGTTCACTGGAAACGCACCTTGTTCCGCTTCAATAGATAGATAATGGCCACAGAGTGGTGCCAACTTGTCTCCGACCCCCACTTTTTAAGAAAGCGACCTTTGTATTCATCGGAGAGGGAACCGAGCCCCTGAAAGCAGCCTTTGTATTAATCGGAGGGGGAAAGCTAATCCCCGAATGTTGTCTTTGTTTTCATCGGAGGGGGAAGACTAATCTCCCTCTCGTGGCTTCCACAATGCTAAGTCAACGTCGAAAGATAAAGCAAATATGTACAGAAAGGCATGACCCTCCTCGCGCGTTGGCCGCGACGTCACGGAAACGATGGGACGCTACTGGATGCAGAGGTGGCGGAGGGATATATGATTCCCTTTGAGGGGCATTTGCCGCTACCTTCTTGACTTGTAACCTACTATAGCAATTGAGGGGCCACGTGCAGTAGTGGTACAAGTCGACTTGTACCACTTTATGTTTTTTTACATACTTAGGTGTAGAAGACTTCCGAGTTACTCTTGATCTAATTTTGGTGACTTGGGAAGGCTAATTCGCCTCAAGAACTGAAAGTAAACCACCACGTGTCGATAAAAGTAACTTTCTTTTTTTGCCGTTAGATGGCGCCACCTCCAAAAGATTTCCCGGAAACGCGTTTTTAGCAGACGTTCACACGTACCTTTAGCAGTCGTTTTATACCACCTTAGCAGACAATCGTGCGAGGCTTTGAAAAACGATTAAATGCGGCGTTAGCAGATGCTCATGCTGAAGCAGACCTGTAAACGCGGCTTGCGTTTATGTGCAACTTTAGCAGACATTGAAATGCGGCGTTGGCGTCTAAACGCGGCTTACGTATACGTTCAAATTTAGCAGACGTTTGAATGCGGTGTTAGCAGATGCTCGTGCAGAGGCAGACGTAAAACGCGGCGTACATTTCCGTGCAACTTTAGGAGAGTGTGAAACGTGGCGTCGTGATCGAACGCGGTCTACGTTTATACTCAACTTTATCAGACGTTCGAGCAGCAATTTCAGAAACATTTGGATGGAACTTAGCAGACGTTCAATCACAAAGAAGACGTTGACGCGAAACCTTCGCAGACGTTCGTTTCCCGACGGTGTTGAACATCCAGCCCTCTGTTGGTTTTCCGCTAAATTAACAATGCAGTCGGACAGCGACGAGTACGTCGGCAGCGATAACCCAGAATGGTCACAGCCAGACGAAAGGGGCCGCAAGCGCCGTCGAAGAAGCGGCAAGTGGAAACGAAACGTGAGCAAAAGAGAAGCGAAATCAAGTAAGCTATGTCTACTATTGGAGTATACTGCAGTTGCACGAGTAACATATTTGTCTCTTTATTTTTAGGGGGACGAGTACACGAACGCCGCAGGAAGGTCTGTCAAAAAAAAAGATATTTAAGACGACGACGTCGTGCTGCAAAAAGAGTGTCATCAGAAAGTGTCCAGCAGAATGCAGAAAAAAGAGTTCAATACATTTTGGAATCTCGGCGATTTCCACAAGCAAAACATCCACCTTGAGGGTAGAATGAAAAGTTATGTTCCTGCAACTAGAAGAACGAATTCTGTCCAAGCGAAGAAGTGCACTTGGATTTATAAAGTCCGATCCGGCCAACCTAAGTGGGAACGTGTGTGCAAGCAGTTCTTTCTTAAGCTTTACATGATCACGAATGGAAGACTGCAGAGAGTACAAGAGAAGCTGCTGCAAGGTCGCGAGCTCAACGATGGCAGGGGAAAACATGCCACGCGGTTAATCAAGTTGACCGAGGACGTGAAAGACCTCATCATGACTTTTGCAAAAGCCTTCCACACAAACGATCCCACTATAGTCGTCGTGACTCCGACTTGTTCTACTTCGAAAACAGCGACCTCAATCTGGCAGTACTGTATTCTCTTTTCGATGACTATTTCCAGAACGTCACGGGCGAAGAGCTCTCTCTCTCGCGCGCTCTAGTTTCTGTAACTAATTTAATCACATGGTTCCCTTCACCTTTCGGCAACCTCGCATTGACGTATGCGACTTCTGCTTCGAACAACCAATTCAGGGGTCAAGCTCAGTGGAATGCCAGTTGCATCTGAGGGAGGCAGAGAAACACAAAGAACTCAGCAAGTCTTATCGATGACGATACCGCACTTGTTCTTGAATTTGACTACAGCCAAAATCTACCGCTCCCAAAACTACTAGTCGCAGATCAGTTTTACTTCCACCTACTTTGATTGTATCTTTGCAACGTTCATGTGCATAGAATAGACGTTTCCTACATGTTCTTCTATATGGAAGGAGTGGCCAAGAAAGGAGCCAACAGCGTGTGTGTTTTTTGAAGCATGCAATCGATCGATGTTTCGACAAGCAGAGACACAAGAAAATAGTCCTGCTTTCTGACGCTTGCGGTGGACAAGATCGGAACTACACAGTTTTTTCATTTCGTGCCATCTTAGCAGCATCTGTGCACGTCCCTGTCATTCAGGTGTTCCCTGTTCCCGGGCATTCATTTTCAACTTGTGACCAAAACTTTGGGACGTATGCGAAAGTTTTGAAGCGAATGGAAGTTGTAGAGAGCCCAGAGGACTACGCGTCCGCAATTCAGATGTCGAGAGAACCACCATTCACTATGGTTAACGAAGAGAAGAAGGCCATCATTATTGATTACGAAACTATTCTACAGAAGAATGTCCGTCGCGACCGAAAAATTAAAATTTCGGAAGCTTGCAAGATTGAGTACCGACAAGGTTATGCAAAACTTCACCGGAACTATTCGTTGATGTCAGCCTCCTCTCATTCTGTTTATTGTAGAACGACGCTGAGTGAGCTATTTGCTGAAGTAGGAAGTCTTCCTTTCTCCCCAAGATTCAGAGTGTCATCAGCCAAAGCGAAGGATGTGAGGAAGCTGCTTCGTTATGTCTCTGCTGGAAAGCGGCGTGCATTGGAAGAGTACCTCCAGCACATCAACGGCGCCGCTGACAACGAAAATGGTTTTGACGTAGACGACTAAACAGGAGATAAAGACTATGGCTAAGTTTGAGTAAAACAAATCTTACCCTGTACATATAAAGCAATAAAAAGTGAAGTATTATGTTACAAAATCAGTGGTGACAGGCCATAATGGTACAAGTTTGCTTTGTACGTTCACCTTTATAAAACCTAATATTTTGTATTCTTGGACATTCTAAGTTTGCAGCAAATATCACGGGAAATCAGAAAACGTACGAAAAAAGAATTTAGTAATATTGAGCATATATTTTTATTTTTCCGGTCACAGTGAAACCTTTATTGTCAATTTTCTCAGATCAACATTTTTGAACTTGTACCACTATTGCACGTAGCCCCTCAATTGGTGGGCCCGTAGTCACCGGATCGCCGTCAACTGTGCACTGCGTGTTACATAAGCTCGCAACTGATCGGGTATGAACTTTAGAACAGTGGTTCACAAATGGGGTCCGCGGACCCTTTGGGGTCCGTAAAGGCTTTCTTGAGGTCCGCGAAGCCCTGCCTCCAGGCACGTAGCCAGGGGGGGGGGGGATCTCCTCTTCCCCTCATACAGCATTTTGTCATGGGCAGCCCCCCCCCCCCCCCGAACCAAAATCCTGGCTACGTGCCTGCCTGCCTTATCAGTCAAGCCCGCCAATAAAAGTTAGCATTTTTTCAGATTGAGCAGAAACGTTTCAATTTCCGTGCGAGTTTTCTGGTGCGTTTGTCAATGAGAGAAGTCTCCTTCACACTAGCCCTTAGTTATTTCCACTTATTACATCATTATCATGGTTGACCCATAAACCTTTCTAAGAAACACTCGACCCCAGGGGCAGCAAACCGCTTTCGAGCCCATTCACTGGGTTTGAGGCTAGACTCTCACCGGCGTCCCTCCTAACCCTAACCGAGCGGACTGTGATTTCGATAGGCGCAGTTTCAAACGCTGCTGGCGGCTAAATTCTCGTCTTTTCCCGCTGTAATTTGTGTTTCCTGGTGCATGTATTTTCCCGAGGTCATTGAGAAAGCATTGTACCACATTAAAAAAAATCAATAAAAAAAACTATAAACAATTTTTATTGGGTACGCGCGCGACAGAACGAATGCGACTGGGATGTATAGTTCTAGTGTTTTTTTGTACGATAAGATTTGACGGCACCGCGCGATTCGCCGCATGTCAAACGACAAAGCGCTTAGCTGTCGAAAATAATTTACAACAGAAGATAGCTGAAAGACATGCATTTTTCGCGCTCACAAATAACGTGTTTACCGATGGACAGGACACGGACATATATTTTAGCAAGTGTTAACATTCGAACAACATATTGTACGTACCACACGATGAAGCGTTATCCAAAAAGAATTTATTTGAGAAAGATCTCAAATAACACAGTCACAGTCGATGACAATCACATCTTGACGATCGGACGAAATCCAAGTTTACTTCGTTTTGGGGAGAGCTTCCTTTCTTCACAACAGCACAAATGCAAAGAGAACAAACGCGTCTGACCCGTTTTCCACCCCACCCCAACCCAGACAACTATTCTTGGAGATGACTGAGGATTCTACGCGGATTATCTCTGAGAAGGGGGAGAACAATGTTCGCAAAATCGCGTCGAGGGCCGTTCGACGTCCTTCACTTCGTTCGTTTCCCGTGAATGTCGAGCAGAAAAGCTTGAATGGCAGGCACTTACCAGCCTTATTTCTCACAATGGAAGATAACACAGAAAGAGTGGGCAGTACGCATAAAAAAGAAAATTAAGTGGAAACTTTCAAGAGGCGCCAGAAAACGTCGAATGCAATACCGCAAAAACGCAGGTAGAGAACCGCGCTGAGCGGGTCTTCACAGTCCAAGAGCGTGGCAGAAAATTTCTAGCCGATAGAGGGCACGAGAGTCGCTGCAGCCGAGCAACATGGCGACGGCCTAGGAGCGTTTTTTGGAAAGGTGTGTACATTTCCCTTCACCTCAGCTCGAAGGACGTCCTCCATCATCCCCGCCCCCGCCGATCCAGAAAGGGTCCGCGAAGCATCATTGGTTGAGAACCACTGCTCTATAACGGGATGATGCAACCGCAAGCCTTTCAACTCGCGGAGCCATAAACACTCGACTTATCTTTCGCAACAAGATGGCTGCGAGCGCATCAACAAACCCCCCTCCCCCCCCCCCCCCAAAAAAAAAAGAAAAAAAGAAGAAAAGAAGTAAATAATTACAAATAAATAAATAATGGTTTTAATTCATTTTTTTTTATAATAATTAATGGTTCCAATCAGTCTCTCGTCCTTACTCCGAGCATAATAAGAAAGAATTTCTTAACATTAAAAAAATTAGCGTGTTGGTAAATATACTTAAGGGGAGACACCCCCTGGGAGGGTCAACTTTTGAACCCTTGGCCTAAAATTAATGAAATTTACAGGGTAGGCTGGTGGTCATGCTAGAGGAAGCATAACGAAATTTCTGACCTGTCGGTTAAGTGGGAAGGAAATTAGGGCAGTTTCTATCAGCAACACCCTGCATTGTTTAGTTAATCTATCGTTGGAAAACTATCACAATATTCAAGATTTTTATTCGCTAGATATGTAGCAGAATGCCTAAGAGGTGCGCCTATGGAAAGTTTTTCGTAAAAAGTCATTGATTTCTATCAATTTTTTCTTCTGCAAAATTGGTCAACTTTTTGGTCTTCTGTGTGTCAGACATAATGTCAACATTTTTTATAAAAGACATTTGTAAAGTGAGAAACAAACTCCATAGGCGCATTCCTTATTAAATTTCAGTCAGGAAAAGTGAAGAACGAGCCTTCAATGTATTCCCATTATCAAACGATAGGTTGACTAAAATGGAATTTATACCAAAAAGTGGAACGGAGAAAAATGTGTTCAAAGTGCTCCAAATCCTACCTTTTCTTTAGCTTTGGTGGACAGAAAATAATTTATAAAAAATTAACTATGCAGTGTAAACTAGTGAAAATTTCTGGGAATATTCTCTGGATGTAGATGGATGTAAATATGTAATTTTTCAAAATCAATGTTTTTTGCAGAATTTTTTTTTCTCCGGGTAGTCTCCCCTTAAACAACCGGAAAAAATAAACATGAAAACGGCGACGAAAACCGACGCATACAACTCTTGACTTGTATGCGTCAGTTTTCATCCCGTTTTCGTGTTTATTCTTTCCGGAATTTCTTAGCGCTTGATAAAAGAATGGCAGTTGTATTTCACCCACGACATCCTCACCACATCACGAAACTCGTACTGGGGCGACGTGAACACACCGGGAGCATCTTTCAAGATGGCGTCCGCTGCCTCGTCTACCCAGAGCCGTGTATACAGAGAGTTTGGTCAATGGGAGGCGCAGGCAGAGCCAGGGCGTGCACCAGATGCCGAAAGAGAGCTTGGCATGCTCTTGGCCAACCAGAAGCCGAAAAGAGTCCCCTAGCGGTGTAGCAAAAAACAGTTTTGGTCGTTTTAATAAGCGCGTAAGAGTTAAATGTAGTAACCCTTCATGGCTGAAAATAGGGTGCATGTGATGTTTCGATCATGATCATGCACAAAGATGTAAGAAACGAATACGCCGCTCAAGCTCTGTTTTGCTCGGACAGATTGTGACCGCTCGGACGGCAGATTCCCGGCCCTCGGCGCTTGGCGTACGGATAATGTCGACCATTCCGCTAGTTGCACTCTTCCACTATGATTTTGGATGACCCTGATTGAATCATCACGTGCACCGTATTTTCAGTCACCGAGAGTTACTCTGACGCACTTTCTAATTTCGTTTCTCGCGACCACCGCCAGGGTATCATTTCCAGCTTCTGGCTGGCCACATTAGAATTTCTGAAGACGCCCTGGAACACGCCCAGCCCGCTTTCGGCCAATGGCGCCTCCTCATTTGTCTCCTATACTTCCCAACGAATGGCCAAATCTCTACATATACGGCTCCGGGTGTACCCAGCCAGATCTAGCCTTTTTTCACTGTTGTCAGTCTTTTTGAAAGGGGTCTTATAGTCATGGCGCCTATGCAGAATTGCGTGCGATTGTTCTATCTGTTGTTCTATCGCTTCGCGGAGTCGCGCGACATTCACGTGAACTGCCCGTGCCGCAGAGCACGCGAGCTTGACCGCTGTTCAGGGCGATGCGCGAAGATTGTGGAATCACGTAGAGTGCCTTCATACACACACGCGCTTTTGCTTGAGTGGTGACATCTCAGCCATTTTTCGGCCCAATAGATTTTTTTATGCATCTTGAAGTGCGCGCAATCCGGTGTCACTCACCTCGAGCGCGTAGCTTTGGCTAGTGCATAGACGCCATTTTACCGCCCAAGTCACGCACCGAGTGCGCGAGAGCGTCACGCGCCGGCACATTCAGGGCAACAATTGATGTCTTCAGACAGACAGACATGTAGGCACCCTAGAATCACGGCTGCCGGAGCGGCATCTATCGCCGTTGCAATCAGACAGGAGCTCGTCGTGTTGAAGCGAGCAAACGAGCAAGCCAGCAGACGAGAAGAGACACTCGTGCGCACACGCGGTTCTCGGCTGTGTGATGCCACCTCCGTGACCAAGTTTTCGTGACATTGACCTCCCAACTTTGCACCCCCTTCCAAGCAAAAAAAAAAAAAAGAACGTAATTCTACAAAAAAAAAGTAAATAAAAGGAAGCCGTTTACAACGAGTTTGACTTATATTAACAGAAGTCGTCAAACGAGGCTCAAGAAACACGGGTTTTCCTTGATACACACAAAAAATATAAAAACAACAAAAAATTCTGAAACGCGTGACAACTGCTCACTTCTTCCTCATCGTTTCTAGCACTGAACTTCGGCATGCTTTTTGGCACTGCGGAGGCGATTCCAACAAGACTTGTCTTGACTTCAGACAACCGAACATTGGATAATTTTCTAAACAATGGTCGATTTGGTTTTGCCTTGCCTATTTGTACCACGAGCAACAACAAGTGTTTCTTGAGCTCAAATGCATGCCGAGTTGTGAAAATCCAGCATCGTGCATACTGGGTCCCCCTTTTATCAGAAAGATTTTCACAAAATGAACTTATATTCGCTCCAATCAGTATGTGAGGCAAGCTACCATTACTTAATAAAACAGAGCTGTTGCACATCTATCCCTCATCAAACTTGGCTAGCTGCATGTACCTAGTAGGGAAAAGCGGTTAACTTTTTGCTGCAGTTAAAGTTAATCAGCTGACGAGTAGACGGGCCCAAATGGTCGAAAGTAATCCTCAGGCCTTCGCTGGGAACGTGCCACAGGCCCTTCTTTGGTTTAACACGTAAATTCCCAAATTCACCTTTTGCTCTGCCATACAATACATTCCGCTCTAAAAAAAAAGAAGAAAAGGTGTGTACCCTACAATGAGGTGTGCCTTGGGTTTTTGTTTTGTTAAACATGTGAAGTTGTTCTCTTTGTGCATATTTTGTCAATGTTGCACCATAATGAAACAGACATGCAAGACAAGACGGCAAATTCTGATGCGTCAGTCGTACAGTATTATATTTGTTCAAGCTCTCGTCTATACTTCGTTTCAGCTTGGGTCCAGACGCAGCCGATGCTACGAGCGCGAACGTGTGGCCCTGAACAGTGCTTGCATTGCACGAGCGCGCGTGCTTGGCAGGGACGCTGAAAGCCCAGAGCTCGCGCTTGTAGCATCGCCTGCGTCTGGACCCAAACTGAAACGAAGTATAGTCCAGTGCCTCTGTCCTTGAACTATCAAACATGCAATAAAAAGAAAGCAGCAATAGATAAAGGGGCTTGACCCCACATTGCCGACACAGGAATTACTGCATCAACTTAAAAATGAAAGACGTTTACAGCTCCCTGTAGCGCTGAATTAGAGCGCAGCTCTTGAGGAGGGAGAGGGGAGGGTATGCCCTTCCTCCTCCTCATCCGTACCCTCTCCTCCTTCCCTGCTCCTCCTCTCTTGAAGTATTTCGATTATGCGAAACACTTTGCTAAACAATCTGAGAAATATATATATATATATATATAAATGACATCTTGGGGCTAAGTAGGCTGTAGGCGTATTTTTATAAAAGTAGAAGCCACCGAGGGTCAAACAAACTTGGAAGGTTTAATTAAAACATGTATAAGTTACAGAAACCGCGACGTTTCGTATATATATATATATTGTAACGGTTTATTTTCTGGGTCCTCCAACGTTCTCGTCCTCGATCCCTGTCCCGAGCACCTCTTCTTCTTCTTCCCTTTTTCTTCGCTGTTACACTCGCCCCCTCCCCCCTATGACTCGATAATGATCGAGTTCATGGATTGAGTTCAGGTGCATGGTGTGTGTGTCTCGATGAACGTGGGACGTAGTGCTTAAGGTGGCTACGATGTGCCGTGAATGTTGCATTGGTATGATGGGGACTGCCAGTACAATCACGAACTTGAAATGTCATGGGACCCAGCTGACGAAGAACCTCACAGGGGCCTCTGTAGCGTGGGAGGAACTTTTCAGCCCGGCCTTTCTTTCGAAGGGGTCGGCGTACCAAAACCCAGTCTCCACAACGTACAGGAGGTGGGGGGAATGATGGAGCAGTGCGTTCCTGAGTGCGTACCTGAGCACGCAACATAGAATCGTGAGCTTTCTTTCTCACGGCTTGGAAGCGGCGTTGAGAGCTACTTGTAAAGTGCTCTGCTCTTAGTTTCCAAACGGCATTGTCACCGGATTCGCAGGGCAGAACTGGTGCCCGTCCGTACACTATTTGGAAAGGGGTAAACTCGGTTGTTGATTGTTCAGCAGTGTTCATTGCAAAGGCTGCGTATGACACCAGCTCGTCCCAGTTGTTGTGTTGTTCGTTCACGTAGCTCGCGAGTATGCCACTGATGGTGCGGTTGGCCCGTTCAACAAGACCATTTGTTTGTGGATGGTATGGCGCTGCTTGAGCGTGATGGATACCATGAGCTTCCATTTCGCTCGCAAACCGACGGGAAATGAAAGATGAGGCGCGATCACTCACGATGACGCGAGGTACACCATGCCGAAGAATAACTTGTTGTCGTAAGAACAGCACGATGTGGTCGACCGCGGTGCTTGGAACTGCACGTAACTCTACCCATTTACTTAGGTAATCGATGGCGACGAGAACATACTTGTTACCACTTGGAGTAGAGGGAAACGGGCCGAGATGGTCGATGCCGAGAATTTCAAAGGGTGCTTTAGGCAGTGGCACAGGCTGGACGCCACAGTCGATGGTGGGGTTCGCAACTTTCCGTGACTGACATTTAATGCACGACGCTATGTATTCGGCAACGTCGGTGCGAACTCGTGGCCACCAGTAGCGCTCCAAGATCTTCTTTGTAGTTTTGTCTCTTCCTAAATGTCCAGCGGTTAGGTTGTCGTGACACAGGTGGAGCACGGCGGTACGTAACTGCGTGGGCACAAAGGGCAACCAACCTTGCGTTCCGCGGTGGCAGAGGAGCCCGTGACAGACACGATAGGCGCGGCGTAGACGTCGTTCCGCTGTATGAGAAGGAGATCTCAGTCGCGACATAATATCTTGAACTTCTGAGTCTGAAGCTTGAGATTCAGCAAGGTTAAACACAGGGGTGCAAAACTGAACCTCTTCTTTGTTCAGTTCTTCAGCTGGGGCTATCGGATTCCGTGAGAGAAAATCGGCGTCCGTGTGATATTTGCCACCTCGATGACAGATATTCAACTGATACTCTTGGAGCAGTAAAGCCCAGCGAGCAAGCTTGGGGGTAAGGTCTCGTTTCGACTGTAGCCAAAGTAACGCTGAGTTGTCTGTAACGGCTGTGAATCGATGACCATACAAGTAGGGCCGAAAGTGTTGAATAGCCCAGATGAGAGCTAGGCATTCGAGCTCCGATGAATGGTAGCGTTGTTCGGCATCGGTGAGGCGCCGACTGGCGTAAGCGATTACTCGTTGAGATTTGTCGGGGTGTTCTTGGAGTAATACAGCTCCAAGGCCAGTTCCGCTGGCGTCGGTGTGAAGAAAAGATGGGAATTCCATGTTAAAATGGGCTAAGATTGGTGCCCGAAGAAGGCTTTCCTTAATGTCGTTGAAGGCACGTTCCTCGTTTATTGTCCATCGCCAAGGGTTGTTTTTACGAAGTAGGAGTGTCAGGGGTGTTGCACGACTGGCGAATTGTGGTATAAACCGGCGAAAATAGGATGCAAAGCCGAGAAAGCTCTTGACCTCTGAAAGCCGGCTTGGCCTTGGATACTTTGACACCGCTTCCAGCTTTGCCGGGTCAGGTTTGATGCCATTCTTGGTGATAACATGACCAAGATAGAGAACTTCTTCAAAACCGAAAAAGCATTTTTGAGGTTTGATTCGTAAGTTCGCTCGTTGTAGTGCGTCAAGAACGAGCTCGAGTCTGCGGTTGTGCTCTTCAAACGTCGTGCCGTATACAATAATGTCGTCAAGATATACCAGTGCCATAGTCCACTTGAGGTGGCCTAGAACTCTATCCATAAGGCGCTGGAAGGTAGCTGGCGCGTTGCAAAGGCCGAATGGCAATCGCGTGAATTGGTAAAGCCCACCAGGAGTTATGAACGCCGATTTTTCGGCATCGTCGGGGTTCAGAGGTACTTGCCAATATCCTGACAAGAGATCAAGGGTTGTGAAGTAACTTGCGCCTTGTAGTCTGTCTAGTGAATCATCAAGGCGAGGTAGGGGATATACGTCCTGTTTCGTGATGCTGTTGACCTTCCTGTAATCAACACAAAAACGGACAGTCCCATCTTTCTTGCGTACCAAGACGACCGGTGACGACCATGGGCTGTTGGATGGTGTGACGATTCCTCTATTAAGCATATCGTCGACCTGTGTTCGGATGACGGCATGCTCTACTGGAGCAAGGCGACGTAAGGATTGGTGAATGGGGGCATGATCGCCCGTATTAATGTGGTGTTCCGCAAGATGTGTACATCCGAGTTCATTCGGAGTTAGTGCCACACATGCCCGGTAGGTTGTGATTAGTTCTTTGAGGGATTCTATCTGATGATTGGCGAGGGTTGGACCAAACTGGAACAGATCCCATGGTATTTGTGCGCATTCTTTTGAGGGTTGTTCTGACAATCCTGGTTTTTCGATAGCCGCTGTTAGAAGTTCTGTTGGAGTGAGAGGGAACGACTTGCCGACATAGTGTCCTTGCTGAAGAGTGACTGAGGTATGCCCGAGATTCATCATCAGGATGCTGAAATGACCTCCTATACTTGTAGTGAGCGTTCGAGGTACTGCCACTTCGTAGCCAGGTTTTGAAATCCGGGAAGCCTCACAGACAATGTCACCGTTAAGGTGGGGTGGGTTTGACCGCACTTCGATCCACATGGCTGTCTCTGGTTGTAGCACTGTTGTAGCCGCAATATGAATATCCCACGTTTCTTCTTTTTGAACTGAGGATGATTGAAAAAACTTGTGTAGCAGAGTTTCCAATACAGTTGCTCCATAAGATGCAGACGATGCCCAGAGAAGTATGAAGTTACTCCAAAATAGTCGAAGCAGCAAGAAAAACGCATAAGATGCCCAGGAAGTCATAATATACGACCAAAAGCGTCGAAGTAGCGCATACTCATGACATGCGCTTTGATCTGATGGCAGTGTTTCTTGACAGGCCGTTGAAGGTTTCCAAGAAAATAAGCCGGTTTTGGCACACCAGTTGTACCCAAGAATTAAAGGACACACACAGTTTGGAATCACAACAAAGTCTTCAACTGATGTGCGACCAAATACTGTAATTTTCAGTTTCACTTTACCTCCGGTTGGTATGCTTTCCCCGTGAGCAGTTAGTAGAACTGGGTAGTCAGGGAACACTTTAATGTCCGAGGAAAGAAAGGACATATCAATAGCATTCACAGCTGCTCCAGTGTCAAAAAGTGCGTCCACAACCCCCACGTTTTCAACCAGTACAGGATGGCGGGGAACCGACGTTAACTGGTCTGTGACTGATACGAGGGGCCTTTGAGGAGTTATACCCGGTTCCGCCCCCAAGGACCGGGAGTGGCGTTTCCCGATGTAGCAGGAGCAGCTGAACATTCGGCCGCAAAATGACCATGACGGCCACACCGGTAGCACGACCCAGCGGTATTGTTCCGTGAACGAGCAGACGCAGGCTGAGAGCGCGTGTACTGTGGAATTGGCGATGGTTGTACTGTAACTTCAGGAGGTGCTGCTGGTTGCATGCGGCTGGTCGCCCATTGAGCAGCGCTCATCTCCATGGCATGTCCGAGTGCGGCTCGTATTGTGTCTGGTCTTGCTAGTCTTACAAACTTCTGGACCTCAGGGTTGCCTATGGCATCCACAAACGCGGCTGTGCCGACACGATTCAATGTATCAGACGTTGCGCCCGGGAAGGATTTGTAGGTCAACCGCTCTATACTTGCAGCGAGTTCTGGAAAACTCTCGATTGCTTGTTGGCGCCGCGAACGTAATTCTGCATAGAATGCTTGCTGCAGATGTTCATCACCGAAACGATCGCGCAAGCTCGTGATCAATGCTGCGTAAGTGAGCCGGGTTCCTTGGAGCGCATGAAGAACGCTGAGGGCAGGGCCATCTAGTTGCGCGATGACAGCGCGTGCCTTCTCGTCTTCAGTCCAGTGGTTTGCATCGGAAATGATGTCAACCTGCTGTAAGTATAGATCCAAGGGTGTTTCACCATTAAATGGCTTTAACTTGAGACGGGGTTGACCAGAAGATGTTGTCGGGTGGCTCGTGAAAGGAGTCTGCTCAACTGCGAAGACAGTTGGTTGCGCTGTTTGCTGAAGCGTCTCCAGAGCAGCTACTCGACGGTAGATGTCGGCATTACTTGCGGCTAGAAGGTCCGAAGATTGCTGCGTAGCGGCCATGATTGTTTGAGTCTGCAGTTCCAACAGCCTTTGCAGCGTCTCCAATGTCACCGCTGTCGTCGGAATGTCGGTTGGTGCGGCCACCGATTGTGAAGCGGTTTCCTCTGGCTGCTGGGCCTGGGAGGGTGGCTCACCGGAAGGCGTCCCTTGTACCGGCAACGGACCTTGTCGGGTTTCGGTCGGCATCCCACCGCTGCCACCAATTTGTAACGGTTTATTTTCTGGGTCCTCCAACGTTCTCGTCCTCGATCCCTGTCCCGAGCACCTCTTCTTCTTCTTCCCTTTTTCTTCGCTGTTACAATATATATATATATATATATATATATATATATATATATATATATATATACACACACACACACAGTAATACCTCGTTAACTCGAAGTCATAAAAACCGTGAAAAAATTCGAGATAAGCGAAATTTCGAGATAAGCAAAGTACCGAAATTTTTACCTCTGATCGCGCGATGTGCTAAATAAAACTTCTAACAATCGCGGCAGCAGCACAGGTTCTATTAAAGAAAGGAAAATAGAACCTGTTTGGGCTGCGCCATGTTCACGGTCAATCGAGTCACGAGCCAACGTCGGAGAATTCACAACCGATGACCGGATTGAACACTTGACTCTTGCTCATATGGCGCCCCGAGACGATCGAAACACCCGGAAAAAAATGGAGGGACAAGCAATAAAGAGAAGCCACACTCTCGAAACGAACGAGACACCTCCGACACCTCTGCGAAACACGAGACTAAGGAGCCGACGACCAGACCGGGAAGGGAAGGGAAACGGAAGGACCCAGACGCAAAGAGAAAACGAAAGACAGAGCGGCACAAAACAATCGAGGGAGAGGGGGCACCGAACGCCAGGCATTCCGGCTTGCCATTGGCTTGTCCAGGTGGGGTAGAGGAAAAAAAATTAAGACAACAAACGTTTTTGAGGCGCACGTGTCGCCGCGTCTCCGTGCACCCCTGGTTATCTTTATTTTTTTTATTTTGCCTGCAGTCTTTTTTTTTTGGTGCGCACATTTTTTAGCCAGTTTTTGTTGTTTATTGTGGGTTTTTTGCGATTTTCGCTGACGAGATTTCGAGATATCCGAAGTCCATCCTGAAAACCTTTCGAGATAAGCAAGGACAAAATGCATTGTGTCTATGGGAGCTCATTCCATGTCAAGAAAATTTTACGAGTTAACCGTATATATATATATATATATATATATATATATATATATATATATATATATATATATATATATATATATATATACATATACACACAGGGTGTTTCAGAGAACTCAGGCCAAATCGCTCCTGCGAAAACTACTCATCGCAACGAAAAAAGGCTTGTGTTGTTTTGGTCCTGGGCCAGGGGCCCATTTAGGAAAATTATTAAAGTTCGGGATAATTAAGTTGTTAATTATTTTTGCGTAATTAACTTTTTAATATTGTGTTTAAGGGCATGGTTTCAATTAGAAAATTGCTCAGCATCGTCGAAAAACACTAAATCAACAAATTGCAGAACGATAGAAGGCACGCGAAGCATTTTACGGCTTTCTGAAAAACCGCACAAATTCGACAGGTTTTTAAGTTTCGGTTTGCTATCGGAGCGCATCTCCGCCCCGACGGTACCGCGCCCCGTGGAGAGATAGTGCAACCAGCCTCTGCTGCGTCGCGCGATGACAGCGCAGCCGAGGTTGGATGCACTATCTCTCCACGGGGCGCGGTACCGTCGGGGCGGAGATGCGCTCCGATAGCAAACCGAAACTTAAAACCCGTTGAATTTGTGCGGTTTTTCAGAAAGCCGTAAAATGCTTTGCGTGCCTTCTATCGTTCTGCAATTTGTTGATTTAGTGTTTTTTGATGATGCTGAGCAATTTTCTAATTGAAACCATGCCCTTAAACACAATATTAAAAGAAGTTAATTACGCAAAAATAATTAACAACTTAATTATCGCGAACTTTAATAATTTTCCTAAATGCGCCCTTGGCCCAGGACCAAAACGACAGAAGCCTTTTTTCGTTGCGATGAGTAGTTTTCGCAGGAGCGATTTAGCCTGAGTCCTCTGAAACACTCATATATATACATATAAACTTTTTGTTACACACTTTTTCTATCCGGGCACTTGCATACAAAACAAACAAAGAATTTATGGGAGAGTTCATTGTCCGTTTAAATTTTAAAGGACATCGAAATAAACCACATCTGTTCAGTTGAAAATGTCTCATAGAAAATTCATCGTCTTTCTTTGTTGCGACGCGTAGTTTTCGCAATATCGACTTTGTCCACCTTTTGTGAAACACCTATATATATATATATATATATATATATATATATATATATATATATATATATATACAGGCATGGTGGCGGGGGCCGAAGGCGTGGGGTATAACTGAGAGGAAAAAGCAAAACCCTTGATGGTATATAACGGGCATGGTGGCGGGGGCCGAAGGCGTGCGGTATAGCTGAGAGGAAAAGCAAAACCCTTGATGGAAACAGCAACAACGGGTGGTTTATTCTTCGACGTTTCGGCCGGAGTCCGGCCTTCGTTCAGACGAAGGCCGGACTCCGGCCGAAACGTCGAAGAATAAGCCACCCGTTGTTGCTGTTTCCATCAAGGGTTTTGCTTTTCCTCTCAGTTATACCCCACGCCTTCGGCCCCCCGCCACCATGCCTGATATATATATATATATATATATATATATATATATATATATATATATATATATATATATATATATATCCGTATTTACTCGCAGGATGAATGCACTTTTTTTGCCGAAAAATCGATGCAAAGCAGGGGGGGGGCGTTCATTACGCTAAGTAAAATTTTTGCGTCCGTATTTACTCGCATAATGAACGGACCTTTTATCCCGAAAAATCGACGTAACTTCTTATCTCTTTGCGCGCGGCGCGCGACACCAAAACCAAACTGTGATGCGCAAAAGAAAAAAGCTCCTCTCTTTTTTTTTTTGCTTCCGTTTTTTTTTTTGCGCGTTTTGCTTAGGCAAGAACTTTTCCGCTTCTCTTTCTTATCGGAGTCGCGCGCGGCGCGCGACTCTAAATCCAAACTGCGATGCGCAAAAAAAAAAAAAAAAGCTCCTCTCTGTTTTTAGATGCGGAGCATCTCTTGCTCGGGTCTATGTCCCGCAACGTCGGAGTCCGCAGTCACACTACCCACGCGCAACTCTCCTCCCTCCCTCTCTCCAACAGCTGCGCGTTACTCTCTCCGCTCTCTCTCTCTACCAGCTGCGTGCACTGCGCGTGCGTTCGTTTCTCCTCACACCGCGCGCGCACGCGCAACTCTCCTCTTCTAGTCTCCTCTCCTTCAAGTGTGAAAAAAAATAAACAGCGAGCGGCGAGCGTTCCAAGTTCTCTGCCGCAAGCCGCGACGAAGGCTCGCGTAGGGGGTAACGCTAGGGCAGTCGGTGGCGCCATCTCTCGACGTCAGCACGCAACTGACTCTTTCCTCGAAACCAACACGATGCTCCGCATCACCCCAAAATTCCCCTCGGGAAGATGGTGTAATTTTTTTTTCTTGCTTCCGTTTTTTTTTTTGCGCTTTGCTTAGGCGAGGGGTTTCTCCGCTTCTCTTTTTATATCCTTGCGCGCGGCGCGCGACCCCTGGTCCAAACTGCGCTGTGCAAAAAAAAAAAAGAAGAAAAAGCTCCTCTTTATGTTTTTCTTTTCTCTCGGTTCCGTGTTTCTTTTTTTTTTTTTGCCGCCTTTCGCAAGCTGTTTTGTTTGCCCATGCCTATGCATTCGCGACCTCCCTGCACCAGGATAGAAAAGGGTGTTCATTTCGAGGGCTTCTCGCTTCTCTTTCCAAAGTGCGAGGAGAATCGAGGGCAGGATGCCTTCATTATGCGCGCTTTGCTTAGGCGAGGGCTTCTCCGCTTCTCTTTCTTATCTCCTTGAGCGCGGCGCGTGACCTAAAGTCCAAACTGCGCTGCGCAAAAAGAAAAAAAAAGCTCCTCTCCATGTTTTTGTTTCTTGCTTCTGTTGCATCTTTTTTATTTTTTGTAACGCCTTTTGCAAGGCGTTTTGTTCAACCAAGCTGCCCATGCATTCGCGACCTCGCTGCACCAGGATAAAAAAGTGCGTTCATTTCGCGCGCGTGGGGGGAGGGGTCAAAATTTTGACGTCCCATTTGGGGATGCGTTTAATACGCAAGTGAAAAAAAAAGTCGAAATTTTGAGAGCCGACTTGGGGGGTGCGTTCATTACGCGAGTGCGTTCATTGTGCGAGTAAATACAGTATATATTGTGGTATTTTCGCTCACCGCTTGTCCGGAGAAAGAAAATATAGTTCTCACATCTGGAAGCTCCCCTCTGTCTAATGGTGAATTCCACTGGTAGATCCGGAGCGCTTTCCAAAATCCGCGAGGGAGGCGAAATTCCGCTCCGTGGGACCCGCTCCGAATCGACGAGGGGAAGATAAACTCGCATTTTTGGAGCGACCTCCCACACCTCTCCCCCCGCTTCCCCCTCCGCCGTTCAAAATGGCCGCTGCTCGAACTTGACAAGCCCACCAACGCCTCAGCCGACTGATCTTTCCGACGACCAGTGACAACTGTCACTGCTTAGCTGCAGAAATAACACGCGACACATAACACGCGACACAGGCCGGGCGAAATTATACGTACCACGGCGCCCATGTCACAAACAACGAAGACGTCCGCGTTCGGCACCGTCACATACCTTTCGGCCGCCTCGAAGCGGCGGGGCACGGACAGCGATTGCCATCGGTGGAGTTCAGATTTCTGGTACGACTTTAATAAACACAGAGGTAACAAACCATCACTTGCACGGTCGTTGCCTAATCTCTTCTTGCTTTATTGCACGGGAAAACGCCGGCGGAATGCAGTGTAAAAAGGTAAACAATCATTGGCTGCAGAATGAACAGGCCTAACCTTGCGTCTGCCTCCGGATTTTCTGTCGTTCTTTTTCTCGTTCTTCCTCTCACGATCACAGATGTCAGCGCTTACGATTTACCACGCTCCACAGTCCCGGCTTTGTATCCCTGATCTACGCGAGGTAGAAGCGTTCGAGCCGTCACAATCCCACGTAAACAACCGACGCACCCGAACAGATCCAACTCGACGACCCGACCGTGGCCCGACCGGCCCGCCGACCTCGCCAACCTCGCCGCGCATGCGCACTGCCGATTTAGAAGGAAATGACGTAGGGCGCTCTGTCAACTTCCGGAAAGATCTGTGAAATCCCGCAGAGCAAGTTCGGCGGGGTTTGAGGCGCTCCGTGGAGCGGGCGCTGCCAGAGATCTACGAGCGGAAGATGACCAACTCGAGCCAGATCTGCGAGCGGAATATGCGCGCTCCAAATGGAGCGCTTTTGGAGCGCTCGAGATCTGCGAGCGGAATTCATCGTAAGTTCTGCCGGTGCCAGGAAACCGGACAGAAGGAGCAAGGCAGGAGAACGAGACAGCGTTAGAGTCAACACTTTGACGAAGCACGTGATACTCTCGATGTCATCGTGCTTGCTCTCGGCTTTCTCGAAGACTGCTCGTCGTTTATGATTTCCTCTGTATTCGTCTTGAGCGTGCTCCCCGAGATCACACAGCAGAACAGCGGGTGCACGTCCCTCGGGTCCAATGGGATGTTTTCTTTCATGACTGGTATGAAGTTCTTTGTCTTGCACGAAATATTTGGTGAGTGCTGTGGACGAGAGATACAGAGCTACCGCGAGCAAGCCGTTGTCGACCTTGGCGGCACACAATTTACAAACTTCGTCTAACGTGCCACAGAGATCGATGGGTACAGCACAGACCCGTACCCATGTAGATGGCCACTTGGATAACGAGTACACCACGTTTACATGTGTGCCTCCCTGTGATTTGTGAATGGTGATATCACCTGCCTGCACAACGGGTAGCTTTCTTCTCTCCTCCCCCTCATTTTCCCTTCTTTCTTCTCTCCTCCCTCCTCCTTAATCCTCCCCTCCTCCCATACCCCTCCTGCTCGTGACGTCACACGTGACGTCACATGTGACGTCATTATGGGAAACGTCCCGTAATGCAACATGCGGGTCACGAGTGACCTTCGTGACGTAACTCGTGACGTCGTTTTGGGAAACGTCCTATGATGCAACGCGCGGTTACACCGATGGCGACGCCGCTCAAGCCGGAAACGGGCGCCCTAAGAGCTGCACTCTAACTAAATACTCACAAAACATGCCTTCACTTGAAGTTCACCTGTAATGTGACAGTGCAACAAAGTCATTGCAAGGTAGCATGAGCTCCTTGCTTTGAGGAGTCCCTTTTTGGCAAGACCACTAATTCCGGGAAATAATGTTTCAAAGCCATAATTTCGTGCTGTATACCTTCGCTGCCCTCTAATCTAACAAGTGCCCATCCCCCATTTTTTCCGCAATTGTCGCAGTTTTAATTGGCATACAGCTAATTTCATGCCGTGCAATTTATAAACATTGCGCCTTGTGCTACGGACTTGTCATCCAGATATGGGTTTACCCATCTTGTGACAGGAGACCACTATCAACTTGGAAGCCCCTCCATGGACGTAGCGGAGTCTGGAGGCAAGTGCCAGTGCCGCAGCAGCTACAGGAGCATCTCCGGTTCCCCTCACCGAGTGGGCCGCACCTGTTCCTGCAGCTGCTTCAAGCTGCTGCAGCGACGGGGTGGCGGCTACTCGCGACGAAGCCAGGCCGCCCAGAGGGAGGATGGTGCTCCTTGAGCACACTCTCTCAGCAGAGGATGGTGTACGAACCTCTCTGCTGAGGGAAGAGTCCGCCATCCGCATCAAACTCCTTAAAGAGGAACACCATATGAAGGTGGCAGAGCACCAAATGAAGTCGGCAGAGCACCGCGTTAGGCTCCAGGTGGAGCGAATGAACCTCGAAATCGCCGAGTGGAAGCTCAGGGAGCTTCAGCGGGGAGGCGAGAAATAAAAAAGCAGAGCCAACCCCTCGACTTTGAGGTGATCTAATTTATTTCACGGAAGTTGAAGGCTGGGGTGCGAGTTCGGCTTGTTTCACGTTAGGCATGCTTTGAAAAACTGCACGATAAGATAATATCTAATAGCTAGTATCTATTGTTATCATTTATACTAGTAAAAAGCCACTGCACAGTCACTACAGCAAAGGTTTTGGCAATATTTTCACATTTTTATTGGGGAATAAACAGGAATAAAGAAAACAGTAAATGGATTTGCAAAATAGACAAAAAACAAACAAACAGTAATTTACATATGAACTTATTCAGACAATGCTTATAGGACAGTTTCATTTGACGCCGTGCTATTTACTCCAGTAGAATGAAACAAAGCCACCTTCACGACTAAAAACGTTTAAAGGGGCTATGGAATGATTTTCGTAGTTCGTGCACATACAGCTTAAAACGAATCCCTGACGTTTATGACCTCTGAAACACGCTTTTGTTTTTAAACCCACGCAATAAAAAACGCAGAAGAAAAAATAAAATAAATCGCAGCGTTTCCCCCTTTAACTTGCAGCCAGAAAAAGCGGCCAAGTCTGGAGACGATTATATATTGCCAATGTTGATCAAAGCCACGCGCTGGGGTTGTCAAAGTGCAGGACACGCGCTGAATTGCAAACCTTGTTCGTTCGGCTATGTCGTAATTGCAGCACTTGGACACGAGTCACTACCTGAATGCTTGTCAAGCTATTATCACGTGCCCAAGTCGAATGCTCACGCAATGCTCAGGTCCAATCTATGAGCCGCATTCAAATATCGTCATTGGGAAGGGGGACTACACCGACAATGCGACCCCTGAGCTTTTGTGGAGTTTTGTGTAAAAGAGATTGAAAGAAAACGCTTGCTTTTATCTGTGAAATTACACTGCAACAAAAAACGTTTCTTGGTTAGCGGCATTGCGTTCTGGTATACTTGGGTCCCTCTAGTGCCAATAAGCTCGTGTAAAGTGAAAAAAAAATTCTAATTGAATATTGTAGCATTGCCCCTTTAAGGTAAGGCTTGATCAGTCGTTGCACAATGGTCTCTATTTGAAGCTTCTCTTGATGAGTCGCTCCCGCGCCTGTCACGCCTGTGAGGGAGTCCTCCGCGGTGTCCACGGGTGGCAGGTGGACTGGCTGCGTTGCCCTCCTCCTGGGTCCGCGTGCCCTAGGCACGACTGGCGGAGCTAGGGGAGGTGGAGGCTCTGGGTCCTTCCTCAGGCAGGCCAGGTTGTGGAGGGTAGCACAGGCCGTGATGATCTGCACTGCCCGACGGGGCTTGTGTTGTAGCCTCATATCAAGGCAGGAAGAGCGCCCCTTCCAGATGCCGAAGGCCCTTTCCACAAAGTTTCTAGTTTTGATCTGGGCCTTGTTGTACCTGATCGTGTAAGGGAACATCACGATTGGCTAATTGTAGATCCCCTTCGAATATTTCTCCCGAGGAGCTCAATTTCAAAATGCTTCAGCACCACCTACAGCAACACACTAGCCGCAGACAGCGATAAACAGGAGAAGCTTCACTTGTCCCGCCTCCAGCATCATACATTCGGTAACACTCTGGCATCTCGTGCACCTCGTGCGTGCATGTGCAGCCAAAGCAAGCCAGAAGGCAGTGAGCGTGCGCTGGAGGCTGGACGAAAGGCTTCCTGCTGTTCTCACCATGTCAGCGACTATAATCCCCAATGCGGATAGATATTTGCAACTTTTTAGGGGCGAAGCTCCTTAAGGCGTGGGTCTGTCCCTCCTAGTTGTGGGTATGTAGCCACTTCGAGGTTTAGTTTATGAATGGCTCAAGAGATGGCGTGTTCCGGAATTAACTTTATGTAGAGATGACAGATGGCGCTTAGCTCATGTTATAAAAGGCACTCGCTCTTGGCGCTGCTCGTAGTTTAGCTGGATGGAGGCAGTAGACAAGGCTGCGGAGCGGAGAGCGCGCAAGGCGGCGGCAGCGCGCGCTCGCAGACAGAATCCAGCCGTGCGAGAGCGAGAGGCCGAAGCATGTCGTCAGGCTGCGCGTCGACGCCGCCAAGATCCGGCCGTGCGAGAGCGGGAAGCCGAATCGCGTCGTCAGTCTGCTCGGCGCGACCCCATCCATCTTCTCTAAATAATAAAACTTGATTTGTATACACACACACACAGTGTTTCTCACGTCTTTACATGGCGATGAGTGGGCGAATTAACGGAAGAATCGCTGGTTTACCGACGATTCACTCCGGAGCTTCGCCCACTCATCATCATTCACCACGTGGATATGCTGTGACTTTTTCATTACTCTTTTGGGGCTTGTGTTGCTGCACCCAGTATCTTACTTATTTTGTTCCTACATTATTTAACCATCGCAACTAGCGCACGAGTCCAGTAGTGTTACTACCTTTCCACATTTGTATATAATGTAATCCCTGTCATCGTACATAGCTCTACATTTGCTCAGGCACCTTGTAGGGTTTACTTGCCTGCCTCGGGTGTGTTTGCTGGACCGGTATCTGCCAGGGGGGTCATGAGAAAGGGAAGCAGGCGTAGCCCATGTCCCCAAGCAGCGTCCATGCGTAACCCGGCGTTCCTCGTATAGCACCCGCACACGAGAGTTGTCGAAAATCCGGCTGTCGTGTACAGACCCGGGCCAGCTCGCAACCACATCGTAAAATTGCAGCTGGGGGCCGGTGACAGCCTGAAAGTAGGTCAATTGCGTTGGAATGAAACATGAAGACGTGAGCAAGAAACATTGGTGGCAATGGTCCCATCGAATGAAGTTGTAATACTCGACAAATATTTTCGTTACGAAAACTGCCCAGGTGATGTGTTCTGTTAGGGACACAATGTCAATATGAACATCGCAAGCTGAATGCAAATTTAAATTGGAGAAGCAGGACCAGAAAAAAACTTTTTTTATCAGCAAAGTGAGAGGTACAACCTTGTAACAATTTACAGCCGCCACTGCTCTGTGTAGAAATATATACATGTAATTAGTGAAAAAGTCACAAATAATTCAATGAAATCTGTACAGCACCAAGGGTGCACAAAGCTTACAAATCAAGGAACAGATACATATAGTGAAGCAAAGACGAGAGGGCTTCGACCACGAAAGTTTCAGGTTATTACATGTGTAATGCCTGGGGCAGAATTTTAAAATTTCATCTAGGCGAACGTGAGCGCATACTCGAATGAATGACATCTCACGATCGCGCAAGCGTTGCTCTGGCCTGATGTCAAAAGCTTTCGCATTGTAAATTCGGCAAATCGCGAACCCTGCGCTCGTTACCTGGACGTTGATCGAGAAGACTCCCTTCCAGTTGTGGAACACCTCCGCGTCGTCGCCGCTGGGGCTCTTTATCCGCACGTGATATGGACCTGGTGACGCCGGGGAAGTGGGCAAGCGCGTAGAAGTCGCGCATCACCGTGCCCAATCGGGTGGCACTGGAGCCTCGTTTACATGAATACGACTTCAGCGCATCGACTCCAATCGTCCTCCGAAAGAAGCCGACGCGGCAGCGTTTACATGAATGCGCACCAAGCCCTACGCGAAGGTGGCGCCACGCCGTGTCAAAGCTCAAAGTTAAAGCTGCGGTTCCGGCACCGGCCGCACCACGTGACCACGTTTTCCGGTGCATCGCACGTGAGGCGTGAGGGGTTCGTGAAGGCGTCGACGCTTTCGGCGAGCTTAAACTAAACATCGTGCCCGCAGTCTTCGATGCTGTGCAAGGAGTTACGAGACGGAAGAACCATCAAAACCCAAACGTCTTGGGCTCCAGGTCGGGCCGCTGGGCCACTGTGGATCAGAGGCGACGTGCGTGCGCACGGCCTGGCGAGCGAGATCGTCGTGAACCGCTCCGAGGACGCCACCGCGCCAACCGCGCTTCGCCTCGCCATACCTTGCCGGACCCCGAGGCCGAAAGGCTCCGGCGTAGCCAGGGACGGCACCGAGGTAGGAGCTGCTCGTTCTGCGCTACCACGCAGTGCTCGGAGCTCTCGGCGTCGTTCGTGTTTGCGCCGAAACCTCTAGGCACTCCCTTGGACACGCAAGTCGTATTTCGCAAGGCTTGGACGGGGGCCGCCCTCTCCGAGCAGCTCAGTGATATTCCGCTCATTTAGTTTGTCAATAAAAGCTCGCGTTTCTTCTCGGGAGGAACTGCGGGCGACCACACGGAACCGCTCTCCGCCGCCGCCGACGAAGTTGGCCGCCGCCATGTTCTCAGCTGTTCACTCGCTCCTGCAGCGAGCGCCTTCCCATAATCCTCCCCGTTCCGAAATGCGATGCGACCTCCGTTTACATGGGCTGAATGAATGCGCACTCGCCATCTCGATCCACCTCTGTCTGGCGACTTGAATGCGATGCGATTTCCTAGCGCATTGTGCCGTTTACATGACCGCATTGAATGCGACAACTGGATTCGATGCGACTAAGTCGCATTCATGTAAACGCGGCAGGAAGGGAACGAGTTCCCGGGAGAGGTGCCTCGCGATCAGCGGCGTTACTACTCCGACCGCGCGGCACACTGTTGAGTTGGGACGCGTTCACCAGGTCCCCAGTCACAATCTGGAAGGTCCCGGCACCATAGAACCTCAGCGTGACCAGCAGTTGCAGCATGGGGGTCAGCGGAAGGCCCCTGTTGTCGGTGCTCGTTTGTAGCGGCAGCATCAAGAGCAGCTCTCGCACGGTGCCCTCAGTGAAGCGGTACCGCGCCAGGAACTGCCGCGTCGTTGTAGCGTTCCATCGGGTCTTCCCTATCCCAAATTGATGGTCGCGCGACTCTCGGCAAAGGAAACGCGTCCCCGAAGACGATATCACACGCGCGGGATGCGAATTTGAAGGCGGAGATCCTCTGTGCGCTACGCCAAGCCGCCATGTTGAAACGAATACAAAGTCGCGTTCAAGATAGGTCCAGCCCAGTCTTGAAATTTGGGCACTTCAAGTTTGCTTCAACCTCGGTTCAAGATTGGTTCAAGTTAAGGTGCATTTATGAAGCGCGCTTGCTCGTCGCTTTGTCGATGCATGGCGGGTAGTCGGCGTGTTGGCGCTGCTCTGTGTATGCTGTATCTTCGTAGCGCTTTGTAAGCTCCGACTAGACAACTCTTTAGTTCTCGACTGTCATACCAAGTACCAGACCCCAGTGTACGTCGCTAGCCCCTTTCTCCCGAGCTTTGCCGCATGGACGGCTGTTGGTCCATTCACACTTGGTAGGCCTCAGCTCGGCAGCGGCGACGGAACACCGCCATGCATCTTCCAACTGCGCCGCTGACTGTCTCTGGCCGGCACTACGGGACACCGCCTCGACCTTCGCACCGTCTGTGTTCTTCTGATCGGCGACTTCCTGTACGAGCGAGCTGCACGAAGCGAGTGCGAGACAACCAAGCCGCCATCTGCTGCGACTCATGCGACGGTTGGTTTCATCGCGGCTGTGTTTATATGTCACTCTAAGAGAATACCGCAAGATGGGTAAAGGAGGCGCTCCATGGTTTTGCCTTGTCTGTTCGCTGCCACCGCTCTCAGACGGCTTCTTCGAGATACCGGCTGCCCCACCGCGCTTGGCGTTCCTGACGCATCACCGCTCCCCCAACCGCGCAATCCGTTCAACAAGACTGTCACGTTCTGGTACACACACTGGAGGGTGTGAAGAACACGCTGTCAGACCCTCAAGCTCGCCTCCTCAGCCCTCCCCGGCATCATCATCATTCTCCTTACAGAAACGTGGCTGGACGCCAGTGTTAGTGACGCCGGAGCTCTTCGGCCAGGCCTCCTTTACCGTCCATCGTCGTGACCGTCCATCCCACGGTAGTGGCGTGCTCATCGCCGTGCGTTCCAGCCTCTCGGAAGTCAGGAGGTATGACCTGGAGCACCCGGAGTTGGAGGCCGTCTTCCTCGTACTCCGCCAGCCAAAGGGCAGCTCCCTCCTAGTCCTAGCCTATTGCCCGCCGTCCACCAGGGCTACTGCTACCAGCTTTTCGACGAATCGCTCACCAAAGCGCTGGCGAAGCCTTATCGCGAAGTGCTGCTGTTCGGTGACTTCAACAGCCATATTGACTGGTGGGGTACCGATACTCCCATCCCGTCTGTTGCGGCTGACGACACTCGTTCTGGGCCTGGTGTCGACATCGGGGCTTTCTCAGATCTGCCGCTCCCCCACCTATATCCCATCCTCTAGCTTCCTCGATCTTGTGTCTGCGTCCCATCCAATCCAAAGCCTTTCCTGCGGCGTTTACCCTGGCCTCTCCGGAAGTCACCACCTGGCTATCGAACTCGCATACTCCATGGCACTTCCCCGCAAGGGCCACTTCGCTCGCGCAGTATTGAAGTTTCACCGGACTGATAGAGAGCACATGGCTAGGTTGGCTCATCTCACCCCATGGTGCATGACTACTATGGGTGACGACTTCCTGGAGAACATGGACCTTTGGTGCAACTTTGTATGGGCGATCCAGAAGGAGTGCGTACCCTGTATTGTTTCTCGCAGGGAGGCTCTTGAGCCCTGTGGATTACAAACGAGCATATCCGCGCTGCTCAGAAGAAGCGGGCACTCTTCAAGCGTGCGGCCCGTCTGCAGTGCGCTGAGACACTTTTGCGAGCAAAGGCACTTCAGCGCTTCCTGAAGGCCGACTTACATGGTGCTGAGGCTGCATTTACCAACACCATTGCTTTTCGAGCGCGGAAAGAACCTAAGGTGTTCTGGTCCTACGTCAGCCATTCAGAAACTACGCGACAGGATCCGACCTTCACCTCCAATAGCGCACAAAGGGAATTTGCCAACATGTTTGGTAGCCAGTTCGCTTCAGCATTCAGACATGTTTCTACCCCTTCCCTACCTCCCCGCCTTGACGCGGACAGTAACCTGTCGTCCAACCCTGATGCCCTCTCATCCCTCTCTCACTTCCTCAGACCTCGAGGAGGCCCTACGCTCTATCAAACCTTCCTCTTCCACTGGTCCCGACGGCATCCCTCCCACCTTCCTCAAGATGATCCAACCCTACGTTCTTCCATCCCTTCTTGCTATCTACCAATCTTTTTTGGACAACTCTTTCCTGCCGGATTGCTGGCTACAGGCCCTGGTCACTCCTGTCTTTAAGGGCAGGGGCAAGTCACCAAGCGACCCATCCAGTTACCGTCCAGTTTCCATCACGTCTGTCCTGTGCCGTACCCTGCACAGCGAATCATCAACACGCATCTTCTCAACCACTTGGAGCGCCTCCAGCTCCTTCCACCATCCCAGCATAGGTTCCGACGCGCTCACTCGTGCGAGACCGCCCTAGCGACTGTGTCTCACTACCTTACTTACAACATGGACGGCCTCCTTCACACCGACGTTGTCCAGCTGTACTACAGCAGCGCTTTTGACACGCTGGACCACGACTGCCTTAGTAGGAAGTTGCCGGACTGTGGGGTAGGAGGCAGCTTGTTGGGCACTGGATTGATTGATTCCTTCCTCGCGGATCGCAGTTTTCGCGTAAGGCACAAGGGTGCTGTATCGCATACCTTCGCAGCCCCCTCGGGTGTCACTTCGACTTCCTCGGAAGAGGAGGTCAAAGCGCATGTGTATATTATAGGGTCGACTGAATTTCGGGAAGGGGGGGGGGAGGTAGCTGAAGCGCCTCTGGATACATCACTGGTGTGCACCATATGAAGGCGTCTCTAGGAGAACGCACTGTTCTCTTATCTCTGGATAGTGGCCGGTTGTGGGAAAACCGGCACGATGCTAAACATGCCTTTCCGTTTGCAGATAAGGTGTGTTTTCCCACGATGTCGGTCACAAAAAGGCAATTGCATTAAGATACTCCATATAAAGCGACGCGTGGAAGTGTGACGTACGCGCTTATGATCAGATGCCTGCAAGTAGTCTCTAAAGTACGAGTAGTACATAAAGTAATAAGAGTGCTCATATTACGTGGAGTGCCAGCAAAGGGAAACATCGTGCGGTTTCCTAAAGTCATTAATAGCAACACCTCACGCGGTTCGTGCGGCTTGGCGTTTAGGCGGGCACTCTGAAATCTGTAATCGCCGCCGCACATCTACGGCGACCACCGTTGACAGGGTTAATAGTAGGGCTGGGCGTCGATTAAAAAGTTTGACCCGAGTAATCGCCGACCTTTAATCGATTAATTAATCGATCTAATCGCGGTTTCGTTCATTCCCACACATAATAGTTTTAAAAGTCGAAAATAAATGTTTTGCCTTTGCTGAATATGTAACAAACTGCGCAGTACAATTTGGGATTTTTAATGAACCTTGATGTGTGGTTGAGGTTCATTGATATTCCCCGGCAATAGCGAACTCCTTGGATTGGTCACAATCGTCTCTGCTGCGCTAAACAGACACTCGCACGGTGTTGAAGTGGCTGAAGCACGTATAACCTTCTCCACTTGTTTGGAGTTACAAATATCGACCCTTACATTTTACTTTAGGTGGTCAAAATTTTTCCAAAAGTTTGCCTTCATACCGGTGTACTCGTCTAGGTCTGCGTGGTAAAAGCGTTCAATTTTTACTCTTTTTTGTTTATCATAATTTAACCGAATGACCGGTTAAAAATTAATCGCGATGAAAGCAGTAATTTTTTAATCGGTAGGTTAATAGATCAAATGCCCAGCCCTAGTTAGTAGTACCAAAAGTATTAATTGTACTTATAGTATATAAAGTATTAATAGTGCTCATAGTGCATAAAGTTTCTTAGTACTCATAGTGCAGGGTTGGGCAGTATCGCGATACAAATGTATCGCGATAGTATTTCAGAAATACATTTTGTATCTGTATTTCTGTATCGCGATACATTTTTTTCACCAGTATCTGTATTCCTGTATCGAAATACATTTTGGAATGTTTCTTTGTATTGCGATACAATCAGGATGAAATGTATTTCGTTACATTTCTTGAGAAATACTCCGCCCCCCCCCCCCCAAAAAAAAAAAAAGATCCGAACGCATTTTTTTTTTGGTGGGGGGGGGGCATCAGGGTCAAGAGATGCTGGGGCATTGTTGCTATGCTGACCAAGGTTCCTTCCGATTCTCCAAACTAGTTTTCTATGCGTCCTCCCTCTCTTCTGAGAAGTGTTGCGTCGTCGGGGACTCGAACCAGGTGGAGTACCAGGTGTGGAGTCAGAGCATCTTCTGCCGCAGGTCCTTAGGTAGGAATTTCTTGAGTCATTGTTTGCTGGCATTCAATGTCCGCTTATAAATGTATCTCTTGCCTTAGCGTACACAGTACACCCAGCCGGCAAAGCTGAGTCACACCCAGTCCGTTGCAGCACGAGCCTGGCGGTGGTTGACTTGAAATAGTAGGATGACTCACGCAGTGAAGCTCACACGTATTCGAATGCGTCTGCGGCTGCGCCCGTAATACTGCACGGCTCAAGGGTACGTCATCAGCCGACGTGAACGTGACCCGCTGCTCTGGGGATCCGAAACCCAGGAAGGAGGCCAGACGTGTCCTCGCTGTGCCGACCCAGCCTTCGTACACCTGCTACTCGTCTCGAGCGCGCTGTTTCTCGGAGAGCTCGCACCTGTGCCGGCAATATCAGGTCGCAATCCACGAGGTCTCTGTTTGGGTGATGCTAGGCAAAACTTGATGACTGCAATCCATGCGTCGGTGGCGGAGGGTTTTTTAGGAAGGACGTTCACAACAGGGATGCCATCGCATCGTTTTTTCAACCGTAACAAAAGATGAGACACGTGTTCCAGGATGCTTCAGGTGGTCCACTATTCTCGAAAATTCCAAATGACACTGCCTGCATGATCTTCAACGAGGTAACCTACAACGAAAGTACCTATTGCACTCTGATACACCAGCGTGGTAAAGTTTCATGTTCAAGGCCACACCTACATATAAAGAATACCAGTTTATTCTACCGTGACGTCATGTGATCAATGTTGGCAGAAACGTCCTTATTGGACAGGGGCGTGGTGATGTTTTGATGGGAATCAGGGTGACAGAATTTATTTAGAAGTCGAAGTCTTTTCGCATTCCTCGTCAGACAGACAGGATGTCAGGGAAGGGACCGCGGTCAGTCCTTGATGGAACGTTTTTTTTTTGAGCCCATTGAAGGTTCCTCGTCGTCCGAAACCACTACCTTCAAGGCAAAGTGCCAAGCCTGTATACGGGAAAGTAATTTCGGGATCAAAAACTTCCACTTCAAGCTTCATCTCAGTTGGCGTCTCTAACAAATGTAAAAAAATGTATTGCAGTATCAGTATTTCTGTATTTGTATTTCTGCCCTCCCTAAAATGTATTCCTGTATTTGTATTTCCAAATACTTTTTGCCTCTATTTAAAATGTATTTCCGATACGTATCGCGATACATTTTTACAGATGTATTTTAGTATCAGTATTTTGGCTACTATTTTAATGTATCCCAGTATTTGTATTTCCAAATACATTTTCGAGTATTTCTGCCCAACCCTGTCATAGTGCATAATGTAATAATAGTACTCATTGTACATAAAGTGTTAATAGAACTCATAGTACATAAGGTATTAATAGCACTCATCGTACTATGTACGATGCTTAGTATGGGCTTTTAGTATTTAATACTATTCGGTGTATATATAAACTACTAATTGTACTCAAAGTACGTTAAAGGGGAACTGAGGCGGTTCTGTATTTGAGGTAAAACACGCAAATCATGTTCATTGGACCTGTAGGATCACGAATATCAAAATTATATTTCAGAATGATGCGCTAAATATAGCCACAACAGCACTCTCAAAATAGCGCTGTAACATTGCCGGCGCGTTCGGGTGGGAAGAGTGAATCATGAGATTAGGGAGTTTTCGTAGATCGTTTCCGCTGTCCCGCAACGCTCTCCGCAACCCGCTACAATACCCGGAACTCTACATTCAAGGCCATGGGCGCGCAGGCGCAGTAGCGGCTTCTTCGTTGCGGAGGGCTTAGCGGAGGGTAAACGCGGTCTACGAAAACTCCCTAATAGGGAGTTTTCTCTGCTCTCTGCACGCATTCCCTCACAAGCGGCAAGCGCAAGGCAGTTGAAACGTCTGGGTATGACGTCACACTCAGCGGTTGCTCTCTCGGTTTTTCTCGCGTCTGTCTATGCGTTCGGGTGAAATGCTTCAGACATTCAAACTCGCATGACAAAAGTAGGATAAAATTCACCTCTAACTGGTTTACTTTCAAGAACCTCTTCAGCTCTCCCTTAAGTAATAATAATACTCATAATACATGAAGTGTTAATAGTATACTCATGGTGCATAGGGCATTATTAGTACATAGAATACTAGTAGTTCCTCAAATTCCTAATAAATACCTGAGGTGCTAAATGAGGGATAGAAAAAAAACACGATTCCACATCGTTTCCTTATTTAAGAAGGCGTCTGAGCCTAATTAATTATTCGTATCTAAGACCAAGAGGAAGAAAACAAGGCAATGGTGTCACAGATCGCCCTCCGAATCACCAGAATGTAACACAGATTGTTGAAATACCCTTGTACTTTTTTTTTATCGGCCCTCTAAGCTCTGTTACAGAATTTGTTAAAATATGTTTCTTTTTTTAATTTTATGACGATGTATTTGCTGTTTTGTTACACATTCAAATGGAGTTCGCTCTTGGGGGTCAGGTATGTTGTCACGAGTTAAAAGCCGTAAGTTAATCATAAAACAGTCATTCATGGTGTTCATCGTCGCAGACAATCAGATCTATCACTAGACACGCAGGACTGAACTTGACATGCTGCTGCTGGTATCCTGAATTTTGTTTATACTATGGAAACCATAGTGTTATTCAGCTTGCACGAAAACTTTTTGCATTGTGCTAAGATTCGTCGTACTCAAAAACACTGTGTTACACATGAACGAAAGAAAAAAAAGAAGTAAATAACAACTTCATTAAGGGGACTTATAACTAATCCGAATTGTTTCCTCCCACATGCCGCGCGCTAACCGTGTCTGCAAGACGGCTATATACGTTAGCGAAACATTAAGTGTCAGCGCTCTCTGTCACAGTATGCAGAAAAATATGCCGAAAAAGAAGAAGAGATTTATATCGCATGGCAGAAAATGCACATCAACGTTTTCTCTAGAACTTCACACACACACGAAAAACAAAAAGAGTTTTGAGTTAGACATTTATTTATTTATTTAATGATCCCTCAGGGCCCGAAGGCATTACAGAGGGGAGTGGGTTTAGAGGTTAAATGCAAAAAGAATAGAAACAAAACCTAAGGGCAAAAGCACAACATTTCTAATGAGATTATGGAATGTGATTATGTAGGCAACGCTTAAAGATGATGGGATCAGTTATACATGCCACGGACGATGGAAGGTGGTTCCATGAGGCCGTTGTTTGGGACTAAAAGAATTGTAAAAAGTAGTAGTCTTACAGGCAGGGAGACCCATCTTGAGTTGGTGATCAAGACGTGATGAGATGTAGGAAGGTGGAGTTAGCAGTCTGACACGCAAGGAAGGATTATGAAAGACCTTATGAAATAGGCACAAACGGGAGAGTTCACGACGGAGTGCAAGATTGGGCAGGTCCAAAGTTAGCTTCTTGGATGTTACGCTGGCGGTGCGGTGATAATTAGTGAGAATGTAGCCAAGAGATCCGTTTTGAATGGTTTCGACCGCAGATGTTAATACGTCAGTGCCAGGGTCACAAATGGCAGAGGCATATTCCAGCTTTGAACGAACAAGTGTTTTATATAGGAGGAGTTTTAGAGATACAGGGACAGACGGAAAATTTCATTTGAGGAAGCCTACTGAGTGTGAGTTTCTCAAGATAGACTGGACGCAATATGAACACCTATTTACTTAGAAGATGATACTCATTCCAAGGAAGTGTTTTTAAGGAAGTAGCAAGAAGAGTCGTCGGTGTTAAGTCGGGGAACAGTTATTACTTTACATTTTTTCGTGTTAAGTTTCATCTTCCATAAATCACGCCACTCGGACACACGATTGAGGTCAGACTGAAGACAAAAAAAAACAACATCGGAGTCGTTAGTCACTTCATGGTATATAACGCAATCATCAGCAAAAAGGTTAATTGAAGATGAAACACAGGAAGGTAAATCATTTATGAAGGAGCCTTGAGGGACCCTTGACGTAACGCGAGCCAGTCTGGATAACGTATTATTTGCGAACACGGATTGTTATCGATTAGTTAGGAAGGAATGAAGCCGGCAAGTACGTTAGGGTCAAAATTTAGTTTGCTAAGCTTATGAAGTAGAAATTTATGAGATACTTTATCGAATGCCTTTGAGAAGTCAAGAAAGATGCAATCAACTTTGGAAGTGCGATCAAGAATAAGATGAAGATCATTAGGGAAGGTTGGAAGCGTGCGTCTCGTATGAAAATGATTTACGAAAACCATGTTGCCATTTAGTGAAGAGTTTGATTCGAGGTAGTTGACCAGGTTTGAATAAATGACCTGTTCAAGAATTTTGCATGGAATGCTGGTTAAGAGAAATGGGACGAAAATTGAGGGGATAATGTCGATTGCCAGTTTTATGTATCGGCACCACCTTACCCACATTACAATCGTCCGAGTAAACAACCAAGAGCAATAGACTGTTCGAATATCTTATAAAGTATAATAGAAGAATATTCCTTAGTACTTTTTTAGAAATTTGGAGTTAATGTCGTCACTCCCTGCGGAACAAGACACTTTTAAGTCACAAATTATACTAACAATGCCACCGGTCTCAAGTACAACGAGGTACATGGGAATGAAGTCATATTGTTGAAAGGTGCCTATCACAGAAAAAGATGCATCAGAGAATGAATCAACAAAAGCAGAATTTAAAACATTTACACAGTCATCAAGGGGCACAGGTTCGCCGGACGGACTTGACAGAGATATTGTTTGATACTTATTATGACTGATCAGATTCCAAAACTGTTTAAGGCTATTCGTTAGGAGGGACGGCAAGGTGACTGAAAAATAAACGCTCTTTGCAATAGCAACGGCACATTTATAGGCCTTGGCTGCGTCATGATACTCAGACCACTTAACCTCTGAATTGGAAAACTTAGCCGTTCATAAATTTTCGCTTTTTCTTATTAGACAGCCTTTTCGACGTAATATTAAACGAAGGAGTTTCCGAGGAAACTGGAAAATTTCGTAATCGAATGTGTTTGTTCGTAAGATTAACTACTTGCATTTTGAATAGTTCCCAGTTTTTATCCACAGAGCGGTCCAAAAAGTTTGGCAAGTAATCCTCAAGAAACAAACAAAGTTCCCTATTTATAGCATCGAAGTCAGCTCTACCATAGTCCCGTATCGTTTTAGCTTTCTTCTGGGTGGTTTTAGTTAGAAAATTAAGTAGAAAGTGCTGTAAAGAATAATCACTGAGACCTTGCATATTTGTTACTGGAGAAATCAACTCGGGAGATGTTGCCAGGATGAAATCCAACACGGTGGCTGTGGCAGCCGTAACTCTTGTGGGGAGAGCGACTAATTGAGTAAAGCTGAAGTCATTAAATAAATTTATAAATTCAGACGCTTCTGATGAAAATGGTCGGCAGATAGCATACGGGCTATTTCATGATATATGTGGATAGTTAAAATCGCCCAGAAGTACGATAGGCGAGGAGAGGAAAGCGCACTAAAACTGAGTTAAGCCCGTCATGAAGATTGACAACAAAAGATATATTGCTAGAGGGTGGACGATAGCACACGCACATTATTATCTTCTGATGATTTACACACAGACAAATACAGGTTATTTCCAACTCAATAATCAGCTGTACACAAAAGAATCGATATAATCTGCAACAGCAATAAGAACCCCGCCCCCAGTTCTCTCACCTCTGTCACATGATAAACATTGAAACGTTTTTCGCAACAAAATATTTCACAACTCTTAACACTTGAGGAAAGCTTATGTCTCCGTTAAAACAACAACATCAGCGCTTACTTGAGTCGACAACAGAACATATAAGTCGTCTTTATGACGCAAAGCACTTCTTATATTACCAGAAAGTACCGATATCGGTTTAACACTATTGAAGTCCACGCCCCTCGTGGCATGCCGTGATAATGAAAGCATTAGCGATGTGCTAAAAGCGCCGTTGTTAGAGGGAAGCGTTGATACGTTATCTGTCGTGCGGGTATCAAGGCCTGGACCACACTCGTGCGCGGTATCGGTAGGTGCGTTATACATGTAGCACCTCTTGTTAATAAAGTACTTTAATGTACCGCAACTGAAACACGCCGTTGCTAGCTTTCCCATACTCGAGTAGGCTTTTTCCTGGCCAGACGTGTTGCTGGAGAGAAGTCCTCACAGATATACGTGGTACTCCCTTTAAGTTTTAGACGAGAAGAAAAAACTTGGGTCCTTAATTTTAAACGAGAAAAAATTTACTATCGCGGGTCGGAATTTATTAGCAGAGAAAGAACCGGTACGAGTGTCCACACTCGATGCTCTTGGGAGAGCCAGAAGCTCAAGGGAACGGAGAAGCAAGTTCGAGGACTTTCTTTTCAGTTTCTGCCCAAGTTTCAGATGGAGAATCTGTGAATTCAATAAACAATCAGGTTATCCCGGCGTGAGCGATCCTCGAGATCGTTAAGGCGATCGCACAAAACTTCATTGTCTTTCTGTAATGCCTCGGCAATACCTCTTCATCGCTTTCAAATCGTTATCTGCCAACTCAAGAGCGCACACCTTGGTTTCAACAAGAACAATCCGATTCCCGAATGTCGGTAATTTTAATTCTATTAAAATTTTTTTCTTTTATTTATTTCACAGAGTTAAGGGGCCCTGCAATGGCTTTTTACTAATTTTTAATTTGCACCAAACCTGAGCGCACTGAACGTAGTAACTTAATGACACTTTTCTTTTCTCGAATTTTGATTTATTTTAGAAGTTATAGGCAAATTAAAATTACAAAAACAAGCAAAAAATAACCTCCTTCATGACGTCCTTGGTTGCTTGAGTGGCCGTGAACTAGACGAGGGGTGGTGAGCTGAGCGAGCGCTCACGGCTGCCGTACTCCGTGTCGACGGCGCGAGAGGGCGCCACTAAAGCGTGTTCTGGATAGGCTGTATGTAGCGGGCAGCTAGAGCGGCTCTCATTGCATTTGCTGCGCGATTAAACACAAATTCGGCATGACACTTCATTGGCCACAAACGACAGCAAACACGGGGTAAAGATCAGTTCAGAATGGGAGCCACTTCGCGCTGCTATACCGCGAAACGGCCAAACCGCAAGACAAAGCTGCTCACCGAAGGCCTTGGGAACGCTCAGAGCCGGCCGGGTCCTTCGGTCCCTACGGCCGCACCGCCGCCGCGTACATCCGGGACCTTTCCGTGTCGGCGCCTGATCCCACTACTCCTTTCTAGTAGGCGCCGCCTTTTCCACCGATTGGTGGCGGGTATGTCGACGGATCATTTCTCGTTTCCGTACTTCATAAACTGCATTTGTTTCTTTTCTGATCTCAAATACTGAACAAAAACTACTTTTATAAATAATTGAAACGGTTCGCGCCACTTATATTTTGTATTTCGACTTAGAAAAAAGCTTTTAGCGGCTCTGACCAGTAGTAAGCCCAGGACCTAAGACGTCACATTACGCGCGCTTCCGGTACCGCGGGTCGCCCCCGTCGGTGGAGGAGGTTTCCGCGTCGTCCGGTCAAAATATGACGCACTGATATTTAGTGACTCTCTCCGTGCACGCTGGCTTGCCCGAACCCCAAGAGACGTGGAAACCGCAAAAAGGTAGACGCTTAATTATGATTGCAGGGCCCCTTTAAGTAAACTATCCTGTCCCAACTCTGATTTCCGAGACCGTCGATTAAGCTCTTGCAACAGTGTGAACATTTCCCAAAACTGTTTGGCCTGGGGCCTCAGACATAGGGCCAGGATTCAGTTCGACATCATCAGAAAGCAACAAAGGCGATTTTAAAACACTCAATGATGATGGATAGATAAAGAACACTTTGACATGGGAACAGTCAATAGACAAACGTTTCTCGTTTTTCCTGGTATGTAATGATGGAAAGCGAACCAACCTGCACAAGGAAGGAGACGGGGTTAGATGACTGCATCGTTAGACTGCTCCCATGCCCACTGAACAGACTGGCGGCGCTCCATGGTTTTGTAGTGTCATTGTCGATGAATGATGACGTCGATTCCGTCACTGGCTTGAAATGTTGAAGGACACGCTGCAGGCAATCTACGGATGCGTCGGAAGGCGCGTCGTTGTGATGGACGAATTCCCCTTGCACACCCGAAGCTGGCATGACGAAAACTAGAGAAGGTGATGCCGCCAGACGAGCGTGCCGCAGAGGCAGAGCGAAAATCTGCACATGGAAGAAGACGGGGTTAGGCTGCTCCCATGCCCACATATTTTTATTATCTAAATAATATTTACCGTTACAACATACCCACGTCCACAGTGCAATATCGTCAATATCGTCACGAGTATAGCCTCCAATGTCACATGAGTCTTGGTGATGCCTTTCAGAAAACACATCTCCAGGGAAATATTCATACGAACACGTCGTTCATTGATATTTGTAATGTTCACTTACACAGATTGGTGCACGTTATATCAGTGTTGAAGACTCTGAGTTCTACATTCTAAGACCGGTGAAACACACTGTAAATTAATTTTCGGACACGCTGTATATGTATTAATTATGCACGTATGTGCATCTTTGCAAGAGAGAAGCAATAATGTTTCGGTGAGGGAAGGCTCGTTGCATTCAGCTGTCTATCATATATCTCACTGACAGAAGGGGAGGTGTAACATATGTTAAGAGTTTGCGTAAGGCTGTGGAAATAGTGGCCGCAATCACGTAGCACCACGTTGCATCCTCTACGCCTGCAACGAAGAGAGCATGATACATTCCTCCCCCCCCCCCCCTTACATCGTAAGATCTTTGTGTTTAGACCTTATCCGCTTCGAGCGATTGTCGCATCTTTTATTTTTATGTTTTTTTGTATGTCTGTGCTTGCTGATGCTTGCATACTGAGCGCGCATCTGCCAAGGGGTGAATGTTCACCTGAGTACAGTAGGCGGGTGGCCCAGAAGATTAGGGCAACATCGTCCTTTCAGAACCTTATGATGAATCCTAAAAGCTAGACTACGGCCATTTTATGCTTATTTTGCTATGACCGCTGTTCCCAGTTCCCGTACCACAGGCAGCATTAAATAGCAGCTCACAGAAAGAAAAATATAATCCAATATAACATAGAAATAAGATATCTCGCGTACAAATAAGTTGCTCGCGGTAAGGAACGTGATAGCGATTACGCATATCGGCCTTTTTTGTTACCTGAGAGGCTGAGCAGAGGTCGCCAGACGTTCCACTGATATGAGTATCCCGCCGCTGCGTAAAAACCCATAAATATAGCGCGATAAGAAGGAAAGAAAGATGGGAGAGGGCGTCGGAAGTGCATTATATAAAGGCGTTCCCGCGACACTGAGTTGGTGTATTGGCGGCACGGGAAGTCGTAGTCATGAAGCTTTTCCTCATTAGCGCAGCGCTCGTGGTCCTGGGATTGGCGGCCGGTAAGTGGTCCTTTTCCAGCTTTCTGGAGTCATCAGGAATGCAGCAATACCACCAGTCGGCTTAAGCCTTGTTCACACTCTTGCAACCGAGTACGACCGAGAGAGACAAGACCGGTTTTTAAGCCTCTTACGACGTCTTAGGACCAGCTCCGCTGCAGCGCGCCCGGTCCTAAGAAGTCGTTCACACTAGTGCGACCCGAGCCTTTAAAGGCAACACCACCTAGATAAGCAGAAGGCCTCCGCACCGTGATCGCAACGTCATCACCGTCAGATCGATCGAGGCCTGAGATTGGGCACGAGTGCTGCGTCAGTGTTCGGCCAGGGCTCGTGTTCAATCAGCGCGTCGAAGGTCGGACTCGGGCCCCGTAGCCGAGTGTAGCGCGATCCGACTGTGATGACGTTTTATGAAGGGAGAGGAGGCGATGCGGAGGCTTATATTATTCTAGGTGGTGTTGCTAAAGGCCGGTTCACGTGTACACACATTCTTGTGATCTCTTGCAACGAGTGCTCACAATGGCAAGCTGGCGCCATCTATGAGCTGGACCTAGAACTCCATTTCACTATTTAGTCAGCATTTAGAAAATATCAAATGTACGTAATATGTATGCAAAATGGTCGTTCATAACACTGTCAAAAGTTTTTTTTTTTTTCAATTGCGAAAAAATAGGAAGTATACGGAAATCGCTAGTGTTCCACGCCCACCAGATAGATGACGCCAGCGTGTTCTTTCGTCGTAAGAGATCACAAGGGGTTGCAAGGCACTCTGTCGTATGCAGTCTCGCAATTTGTTGTAAATCTCGAGAAGGAACATTGATCTACACTCCTACAGGGTGCTTCTGAGTGATATTCGGGTGTAAATAAAAATCGTATGAATAAACCAATGAACGGAGTGCATTGAAATTTGGCAACAAAGATGTCTTTAGGTGGTACGTTTATCATGTTCAAATTTTATGAGGGGGTTTCAGGAAGAAAATGTGCTCTATAGAATCCTACCTTATTCCTACGCACCGGGAGGAAAACGGTAAAAAACGTGTTTATTTGACGCTGCTACTGACATGAATAATACCACACACGCTCGAATCTGCTAAAAGTGCCTTCAAACAATCATCTAGAAAAAAGCTTTACATATTTTTTGTTTTGTTTGTCTTTTATGTCCTGCCAACTTCCTTCGTGTGCATAGAAGACAACAACAACAGCAACAGTACTTTTAAGGCTTTAATTTGAGTACGATAAATGAACCACCTAAAAACACATTAGTGAAAAAAGCTAAAAGGGGAACTCCGGCGATTTTTTTATAGTCTTCGATTTTTCTGGAAATTGGCAGACTGCATCAGTGACCCTTTCTCAACTGATAGACAGCATATTTTATAAAAAATAAAAATTGTCCTCGAAGTTTTTGAATTTTTAATTTACACCGGCAGCGAGGGTTCCAAAGGCGACTCTTTACTGGCAACAATGAAAAATCACTACATTTCCCCTACCCGCGTCTTCACCGGCGGGCAGGCGGACGAGTGACCCAGGCGCCAGCGATCGAGATTATTTTTTTTTTCATAGCCTCAAGGTCGAAAGTTACTTTGCAATGGATAACAATCTGTAATACGCGGTAGGTTGTAGGAACAGTGCCGGGAAAAGCGTCTTTCTCACCCTTGTTTTCCTTGTTTTCGTGAAACGTCAGCTTTATGCTGACGTTATTGGCCGGAAACTTAATGTAGCTGTCAAGCGCCATGTTTCACGGTTGGGAATTAGAGGGATGGAATGAAACGGGTCAGCCATTCAGGAGTTGGAATGAGCCCAGTGTTTCCATTCCTAGCAGTTTAAAGAAATGGGATTATCGGAAAATCCAATTCCCTGGAAGAGAGTTGGAATGGAATGGGTCTGCTCATTACGCAATACTAATTTAAATCACGATTGAAATTTTTATAACACGGAATACATTCTGTGTTCGTGGGTTGCTGGTCCCAGAAAGCTCAAAGTATTTGCGTCTTCCGGACCGGAGACGACTTTGCGGTTTAGTTTTTTTGGAGGAGTTCGAACAGGCACGCCACTAGCGGTACGCTTCAGCTGTAAACCTAATTTTCTTGTTTGTTTTCGATCAGATATATCGAAGATTCCGATTCGAAGGCCCTCGCGCGACCAAAACGCTGGTCAGGGTGAAGCGCTCGTGCCAAGACCGTGCTAGTACGCTAGGCGAGCTTCAATTTCATTGTTATGCTGTGTTAGTAAACACCCGGCTGTGGGAACAATAAGCTCGACAAAGCGCCCCTATACTACCATCTCCTGCCCAATAGAGGGCAGCTGGCCGAGCTAGCCCCCTGGCCGTTGCGGGTCCTGAAAGTTGAAACATACTCAACTTCGAATGCGGAAGTCGCAAAACGTCTCGGGTGACGTCACGCGACTCGCAAGAACTTTAAAAACCCAAATCTGGTTTGGTTTGTGCCGCACTTCGTCATTACCTTTAGAACGATAGTGCGGAAAAGGGCAAGCTAAGTGGCAGCGTCACATCGAGGGCTCAAGTTTTTTGTCTCGATCTCCCTGCGCAGTGAGTGACGCCATCGGCTGCTCGGATCCGTCGCCTTTCCAGGGGCGGTGGGTCATCGGGGTCGACAAGAAAGAGTGCGTTGCCCTGGTCAAGGAGAAGTGCGGCAACCTGGAGGGACTACACCACGGGAAGATGGGTCCGCGGACAACACGTGTGTACTCCGCCATTAGGCTTATGTCTTTAGGGTGTCACATATGGAACGAGTCTGTGCTTGCAGACAAACTACGCCACAACAGACGCCATACACCAAAGACTGACCCGGGGGGGGAGGATTAACGAAAAATAAAATGCTTAAAGTGCAGGCGAGCTGGTGATGGTAAACGCTGACACTAAAAAGAGGTTAAAACAATAAAAGAGACTGAAAGAAAAAAGAAACGAGGGGCAACGTCTGTTCTTTTTTCGGCCCTTCTTACTGTTTTCACTTTTTTGTACCCTAGCCTCGGGGTTTACTATCATGTTGGCAAAGGGAGTTAGAGGACCGCGTAGTTTGGGATGTATTCTTTTTTATTTGGTAGACTTTATTTCTAAAGTTTACATAGGTCAGCATTGCTGGTGTTCAATGCTTGACATGAAAAACTATTTTCCCATGAACCGATGTCTGCACAGTAGAAGCATCAATGGGAAACTAGATAAACGATTAAGCGGTTTATCATCAGAGATTGAGATGGAAACTTTTTTCCTGTTTCACAGTCGAGAGCGAGGAGCATATGGTATAGGCTTTTTAGAGAATTCGGTCAATGAAGGTGAATTTTTTTATTCATATATTTGGTGCTGTAAGCAGTGCTCAAAGTTTCCCACTGGTGACAGCGGGTCTCTGTTGTAGTCGCCTCGGACGGGGAAATAGGCGGGGGGGGGGGAGGGGCAGGTAGGTAGGTTGTGAGTGGACATACTTTGAAAAGCAGCTTGCGTTTGAACTAGTGACATGCACACCCTGACTTTAAACACTGGCTGTAAGGTGACACAAGCGTAAAATACCCCGGACACAAACATTTTTACATAAAACATCTGCGCTTTCTGTTATCGTTTATAATTTATTTCAAAGAAAAAGAACAAAAACAAAAAAGCCTTCATCAATACATTTTTCGAATTTCAGGTGAAGAGTAACTGTGGCAGCATTCCCAAGTTTACCGCCATCGCCACTTTCCTCAAGCCCGGCAACAAGTACTTGGGTCACGCCGCCATCTTTGAATCCTGCGCGTCCGACGGCATCTGGGTAAGAGCTACTTCTGGTAAAGGGATGCTGAACCGAAATTTTGATTTAACAAAACAACGCAGAAGCACTAGGCGGTACGCTGCAAACCCGAAAGCATCACTCATAAAGCGATATCTCCAACAGATGGTCGTATTTTTTTCTGAAAGACGAGCACGCTTGAACAAGACCAGAAAGGCCCGTGACGTTGCGATTCTCGTTTCCCTCACTTCTCGCTTTGATTCCGCGAGGACGGAAGGAAGCAAGGCCGTTTCCCTCCTCCTCAACTATTCTCCATGAAACGTGACGTCGCGATTCTCGCTTAATCGCATCCTTATTTTACAACAATGCGGCAATCCGTTCGAGATATCGCTTTATGAGTGGTGTTTTGGGTTTGTAACGCCCCGCTGAACACTCCCGCTACCTTATTTTGTGAAATCCAAATTTCGGTTGAGCATCCCTTTAAAGGGGCCACTTTTCCTTGCCCGCTCCTTTGTGTTTGTCCTGTGTTTGTATTGAACCATGGTTAAAAGCGCTAAAATGACGTACACAAGATAGAAGACAAAACCCGGGCGCTTACACAAGATAGAAGACAAACACTCTTGTGGTACGTCTTTTTAGCGATTTTAACCATGGTTCAATACAGTCAACACCAACTAGCCCAACAACAAGTTCTTTTACGTCCTGTGTTTGCGCATACAAGTTTCACGGCGGCCTGCCAGATGCGCAACAAACGGCCGCAAACGGCGAGTCGCGCATAGTACCCAGGGCGACCACCGCGGCGCTACCAGTCTGCTAAAAAATTGCAGTGGCTTAGCTCGGCTATGCCAGAGATATACGTAGCGTGAGCTAAGGTTCAGCTGGTTATTCTTAGCTTTCCTGGTTGTCTCAGGATTAGCTTGATTATCATGCTTACTGCTGCTTCAATGACACACACACGGTATACGCATTATGTGACACATGTATATTTTTTTTTGCTCAACGTCTGGTTGCTTTTTTGTTGCCACAAAGACGGCTCGGTGG